>JAVSBS010026284.1:0-20463 GCA_033124195.1 Coracias cyanogaster | reverse complement strand
TTTGTATGTATAGTTGACACGGGGTTTCACCCTGTTGGCCAGGCTGGGCTTGAACTCCTGACCTCAGATGATCCACCCACCTTCGCCTCCCAAAGTGCTGGGATTACAGGCGTGAGCCACAGCACCCGGCCTCTCCCGACCCTCTATCAGTCGTTCCTTCTTCCCCCACCCCCTCCAGTTACTTGAAACAGTTCTCTTCATAGATGCTGTTCCACACTCTCCAAGCAGAAGGCCCCTTGTATCCAGTGTAACGTTCTGGATTCAGCAGCAAATCCACATACTGTGCATCTGGAGATCTCTCATCTAAATAGGAAACCTTTTGTTACATATTCTAACTGATGAGTTCAAGACGCAGTTTTTTAAAAGTCACACAGAATTAAATATAAACAAGAGGTATCATATAATACTGTTCTGTCTTTCCTTGGATTATAAATACCTTGTACATAAAAATGCAGCAATATACACACTGAATAGAAAGCTCAAAAATATATAGTTTATTCCAAAGTCTCTTTTGGGGCCATAATTTCTACAGTGTCTGAACACCTTCTATGTGGCTTCTTCGACTCCACCATAAACACTTGTCATGCAGTATGTTCTCCCACCCTGTGCTAAGATATAAACAGTGTTTTGTTTTAAATGGGCTTCAAATTCCAGGTTTGTCTCACAGTATTTGGAGTTGCTTTTTTGAAATGGGAAAACTGCTACAGAGGCTTCTTAATAAAGACAAGGCCAAAGTGCATCCTGTAGCTGGTACACATCGTATATTTACTAGCTAAACCCCTTTTTTCCCCCCAATACCCTTGTATACTGGCAGAAAGCCTGGATCACATTGCTTAACTGAACAACCTTTCGGCATATTGCAGAAGGCTCTGGTGGTTATGGCATGAAACATGTTATTTAAGCAGCATTTCAACAAGTTATACCCTCATCTCTGAAGTTCACTACAAATTCAGGCAATATATCCAAAGAAAGCTGTGAAACAGTACTCTCTGCTTTAAAACTCCATACGAATAGAAGCTTAAGTTTCAAGCTACAAGCAGTAAAAAGCAGAAAGAATTCCCTCCTCTGAAATTCTAGGTCAAGAGCAACTCATGCTTAAAGAAACCTGCATACAACACAAGCCAGTCGTCCAGAGAAGTATTGATAGGAACAGGCCAAGCAGTGCCACTGAGTATTTCCTCAGATGTCGAAAAAAGCCACAGAAACAAAGAGTGAAAACTGCTCTAAAAAGAAGAGATGATTCTGCATGAGCAGCTAAGCATCGCTTCAGCAGTAGAGGTAAAAACAAAAAGATGAGACAGACACATGGCGCACAACAACATAGTGCTAGATGAGACAGTCAAATTACAGCTTTATTTAGCTTTTTGACAGCATGGCTAACCTAAGCAGATCCTACAATTCCTGTCACTTCAGGTTGTCTTCTTTTCTTTTTTTCCTTCATGTTATCCACGTATAACTGAGTCTGTGGGGCCGTGCAACAGACAGACAGAAAGATGACCTGGGTTATGAAGTTTTTTTCAGCTAGATCAATTCCCTTATCTAGTTTATCACTAAGCCCAACAAAAACCTGGTAAAAAGTAAAACTGCTGGTATGATTTTATGCTACAGTTGAGTGAATTAAGAGCTCTCTCACCATCAGGAAGAAAGAAGAGGAAGAGAACAAGAGTTTCTACCTCCTCCCAGTCACTCTCAGTAGTTCTCTCTCTCTCACCCCTTCCTGCTCCAGCTCACAACCTCACCTGATAAGCCAGTTCATGACAACACTCTGGGAGATCAGAGGGAGGTATGAACTTACTTTCCCACTGTTCCACAGGAAATCACCAGCTGAATCAGCTTACCATGCAGAAAGATGGACACCAGAGCTAATGCAAAAAAAAGCACTGGAAGGACACAGCCGGGGGCAGTACAGCCTCCTGCAGCTGAGCATCATATAAAGGAGAGATGGAAGTAGAATCAGGATCTTTTAGAAGTATTATTTCTAAAATAAGCGCTCCTGAACTATACCTTTCCCGACTGAGTCCTCTTAAAAATGTAAATAGGCAGCCTGAAGATAGCAGAGACAACAGCCGCTTACTGCATATAACAGTTCAGATCTACAGATATGCTCACCAACTATCACAGAAACAGCTTATATAGAAAATTTTCACAGATAAGATGCAGCAGAAGTGCTGAAAGAGAACAGCAGTTGTTAAGTCCTCTGCAGCTGCTACTTTCTCAGGTGATACAAAACAACAGCCTAAAGGTAGATTAAAACATTTTGCATTATGCCCTGTCTTCCTAGCATAGAAAGCTTTCTAAGGTATTTATTTAAAAGGCCTTCAGCAGTCATTCCTGAACTTGGCAATTCTCATGTTTATCTGAAAAACATTCCGTTGAGCTTTGAATGTTACAGCAAATAAAAACTCACACATGCGGAGCAGAGGGGAGTACCCTAATGTTTCAACGATAAGAAAGTTCCTACAAATAAGAGTGAATTTAGCGCAGAGATCATTTGGAAATACAGCAAGGTTGGAAAAAGAACAAACTGACTCCAAGCATAGACAGTAGAATAGCAACAAAAATAATATAGTTGTAAGAAACTGAATCAGCTGCAAGTAATTTGTCTTACATTTGTGCTAGATGCAACTCTTTTGTAAGAAGCTTTAAAAAAAAAAAAACCAACCAGATAAACTCCTCCCATTCACCTTCTTTATTGCCACAAAAGGCTCCTGTTCACTACATTAACAGGAGGAAACAGTGAATGTGCACTGTGTGGAGTACCAAATGCTCCTTGTGAAAAATTACGTTCTTTGCATGTAAGATGGTATGAACTATCACATCTCCATTTAGCACAAAATTAAAACTTCTTAAAAATGGCTATTTGCAGAGAAACTATAATCTTTAGTGTTTAAGAGACAGCAAATAAAACAAACACTCTGAAAAAGCTTAAACATTTTACCATCAAGTTCACAAAAATGATCCTGTGAATCATCGTATCTTGCCCAGTCAATGAAAGCCTCCTTACTTTGGTTACTGAGGGGAAAAAAATACATTTGATTTTAAACTTTTAAATAAACAACATCAAGAAGAACTACTGAAAGAAACACAATCCACATACAGTAGTTAACTTGGAACTGAATTCTGAATTACTATATCTGAAACTTGAGAATATCCCTTGTTAGGTGCACAGAGATTCAAGCAGGCATAAACTGCAACACTTTCCAGGGTCACCTTAACATTAAGACAGCAAGAAAGATTTCACCATCATTACCGGAAAAAAACTGTGCAGTGACAATGCCTTCTCATCCTTCAGTAAGAGCTTGGTAAAATACTTTCATGGCATATATTTTTAACACTTTTCAAAGTACTACTTTAGCAGCTGCCACTTTGCAGGGTGGTGGAGGAATCATCATATTTTTGTAACCTGTACTTTCACTCAGATCTACAATTGTTAGCCTTTCTTTTTAGTGGGAGACTGGATGTCTGAACACCCCTTCCAAGCTAGAGTACCCTGAGTATGATTTGTCTTAAGCCTGTTAAGTAATAATGGTATTCCACTCACTCCAGCATTTTCAAAGGTATACTGTACCAGAGAGACAAGTACTTTGAAGTTCCCACACTAGGAAACACAAACAGCGCCAAAAGCTGAATGCTTTCTTCTACGCCTATGTGCAGCATAGAACTCCTGATGCCACACTGACAGCAAAATGTAGGCAAAGTCAAAACGGGGAACTCTGCTCCTGGGTGCAGTGAAGCACCCTGACATAATGAAAACAACCTATTCTATTTGATCAAATTAGTACTAGCTCAGTTCTACAAACAGAGGCAATTCCATACAAGATATATGTCTAATCTTCAGCCAAATCACAATAGGAGACTTTATACTTGGCATTAGGCAATGAACTTCTTCAGTAACTACTAGCAGGCAAGATTTGATAGTCACAAGAAACACAGTCGATAAAGGGAAATAACCCAAAACCATGAGGACGATGCACTGGTAGGTGGAAAACCTGACAGTTTGCCTGCAAAGCACAAACTCCTGCACTTGCAGAAATCATTACCTGTCCTCCCCTAACTTTGTCTATTCTACTCTGAGCAAAGGCATTCTCTTTAGCTCTCCACAGGTGTACTCAATCTCATATTCTTTTGCCCTACAGGAGTGGAAAAGAGCTTATAGTTTCTTATTTCCCTTAAAAACCCTTGGATAAGGGCTCTACCCAGCTTGGTTTGAAACACTGCACAGCAGGCAGCAGCAGCTGCTTTCACGGCAGCTCTGTTTTGTCAGATGACAGGAAATAGTTCCATCAGCTCTAACAGGTATCACTGCTGAAATCTGTGGTCAAAATCACCACACCTCTCCATGACCAGTGAAGAATTGATTCTTCTATTTCTACTTTTTCAAGGTGGGGAATCTAGTAGGATGCAAGTTTTTTTTAAGTGCTGCTCCACACACTTTCCTGCTTAGAGGCAATATCATCCTCCAGAATTCCTCCCACCCAGCCTTGACCATGCCGTGCAATAAGCGAGATCAGGGAATTGATCCAAGCTAAAAATAACTTTGCCAACAACAGAAGTAACTGAAAAGCCCCCTGATCTGGCTCACTGAATGATCACAGACAGGCACATCAGTGTAACAGAGGCACAGAGCAGGACAGAATCCCTTAATCCAGGAGAATCATCAAGAACAAAGACTGATACTAGTAAAAAGTAAGTAGAAAAAAGGTAGGTTTATTTGCAAGTTCTCCCTGATACTGTAAGATACCTCTTTCAAATAATGTCAAAGTGTGGTTTGGGTTTCTTTTGTTTTTATAAAGAAAGTCTACTTATCACCTTTAACTTCAGGTGTTCCTGCATCATTTCACATTTACTTTCCAATGGACTATGAAAAGAATGAAGAACAAAAAACAGCACATTGCAAAAACAAGACAGACAAAATGAAATGCTCCTTTGTTACTGTTTTTGTGCCATTGTTGTGAAAACCAGCATACCTTAAGGTACTGTTAACCGCTCCCAGTTTGTTAGCTTGCTCACAGTCTTCCAATTCTTTGGAATGATTTGCCACTTTTGAATACTGTAAGAAAGTTCATATTTAATATACAAATGAATTACCTAAAATTCTCTGAGAACAGATGCTGTGAAAGGTATTTCTAGGTTTAGCAGTGAATTGCCCAGAATCAGAGAAAATCCTCAGATTCTAGAAGCAGTAAGTAATTCTGGAATGTTTTTCTATTTTTCTTCTCTTAATTTCATCAGGCCAATTTCACCTTGTAGATTTAACTACCACAGAAAATGCAGCTACATATGTCAAAATTTGTTTTGCCATTTTTGTTTGCTTATTTAATTTAAATGGACTTCTGAAGTGTTTCAGATAGTTACGTACAATCTTGTAAAAGAACCTTGGAAGACAAGCAGTGTCATACCTATAAACATACCTTATATTTTGCCAGCATAATCATACCCCAAGTTTCATTGATCATTTGAACAGGAAAATGTATCAGTTTTGGCCATTTTTCCCTCATGTTTCATTTAATCCTATTCATGGACATGCTTTAGATGTATGCAGGTCTGGAAGAGAGGCTTTTCAGGCTGAACTCCCATTTTGATTATTTTAAAACCAGAATTGAAGTATTTAAGCTGAACTCTGATTCTACAGTATTTTAAAGAAGTAATCCACTAAAAGATTAAATTCCACTATTCTACAATAATATGATATGACAACAGGGTATTTGTTAAATCGGTCAGCTTAAAACTAAAAAAAATCCTAGCAGTTTTGGAACATAATAGATAGTAACTGTGCTCTCTTAGAAGATAAGCCCTATTTCCTTTTTTTTTTTTTTGAGGTTTTCGGTTGGGGTTTTTTTGTTTGTGTGTTTTCTTTTGCAGACTGAGCCCTAGGTTTACACAGATTTCTACCTTATCACAGTACTAAAGAAAAACAGAAAAATATTTAATGTTAAGTTACTGATAGTTTATCTAAAGCTAAACTGCTGGCTTCCCTTCACTTCAGGGTACATACATACTGACACAAAGGATTACTATCCAAAACCAGCTCAAAATAAAATCATAAGCTAAAGGCTTCAGTCAACCCTTCAGAAATAGTGAATAACAAAAATAATTTGGTAAATTTAAAAAGAAATAATAGTTCATTTCTGAAGACAGATTTGTGGTCAAGATGCCAAGGGCAAAGTACCAGCACAATACATGTCACAATACTCCTCAAAAAAGAAAGGATTTCATTAAAACTGTTCAGATGAGTAAGCAAGATGGCTTGCTTCAAAAATGCATTTGCCAGAACCAATACAAGGGACAATAGCAGAGCCTAGTGAAGACCAAAGAAGTGAAGGAGATTACAATACTCTAATAACTCAAACCTTGTTAGGGACCTTGCCCATAACAAATATTTACTCTAGGAGAAACTTCTTACTCAATTTTCCTGGATTTGTCAGCTATGGGGGCTCATTCTTTAGCATCACATGGATGTTAAACGGAAAATTCTGAACAAAGAATGATTTTGACCTAAATGAAACAGATACTGCTGATGATATAACACACCAAGGTGCTGAAGTAAACATTCTGCATGTCTAGAGTTGCAAACCAATCCCTACCCTCAAGTGAAAAAAATTACTGCCAAGAAAATAATTCTAAATTTAAGGTTTCAAACAGAATGAACATTCAAGTCTCAAAACATGCTCAAGTAGGTCCAGAGGAGGGCCACGAAGATGAACAGGGGCTGGAGCACATTCCCTATGAGGGCAGGATGAGAGAGTTGAGGTTGTTTAGCCTAGAGGTGGTTTCAGGGAGACCTTACAGCAGCCTTCAGTACTTAAAGTGGACCTACAGGAAAGATGGGGAGGGACACTTTACCAGGGAATGTAGTGATAGGATGAGAGGTAATGGTCTCAAACTGAAAGAAGGTAGATTTAGATCAGATATTTAGGAACAAATTCTTTACTGTGAGGGTGGTGAGGCACTGAAATAGGTTGCCCAGAGAAGCTGTGGATGTTCCCTCCCTGAAAGCATTCAAGGCCAGGTTGGATGGGGCTTTTCACAGCCTCATCTAGTGGGAGGTGTCCCTGCCCATGGCAGGAACTAGATGATCTTTAAGGTCCCTTCCAACCCAAACCATTCTATGATTCTATGAAAACATGTTGCCAGACTTCACTATTCTCCCAGTGTTTAACAGCAACAGTGATCAGATCAGTGCTCTGTGACCACTGACAAGTTGAGGACAAAGTATCTGTTCCTGCCAGAGCAGGATCTCCCAAGAGCATTTTCTGGAGGAAAACAAAAGAGAGGTGGGCAGGAAGGAAAATATTACATTCAATGTTGTAACCTTGAGTTACATCAAACTTCAGAGTTTAATACAGCAGCTGACATGCCAGTTCTTCAACATCTAGCCCCCAAAAATGAGTTCAGTAACAGGAAGCAACTTTGTGCCTCTCTAGCTTCAACAAGCTTACATTGGTGCCAAGAGTTAAAAAGAGATCCTAACTGCACTTCTACAGGGAAGCTGTGCAAGTGTAACCCTCATCTTTGTGGCTAGATGAGATTTCAAAACTGTTTCTTCTATGGTTCAGCAAGCAATCAGAAAAATCGCCCATGAAAGCCTGAATAAAGCTAGAAGTTTACAAGGAGAGAAGGGCAATCGGCAACTGTGCAGAAGCCAAGCACTTACACCACAGAAAACTTCTCCACAGGATTCTACCCTAAGTATATCTGCTCAAGAGATTATAGCCCTCATTATTAAAAGATGACTTTGTGTTCACTTATCCAAGGCAGATACTACCAGGACGAAAGACAGAAACCGGACGTGCACATCCCCAGAGAAAAACCACCTTTTTTTATTTTTAAACCAGTACTTCTAAGGATAATCCACAAGATGCAGGACTTTCCCAAATGGGCCAAGCACAGGCTAATAGCACTGTACTTGCATAGACCTTGAAACAAAACATTCATAAAAAGATGAGTACGATGTTTCCTTAAAAGGCATATTAAATGAGACTGTCAATTTTTAATGGGCCTCAAGATCTTTAGCAGAACCATAAGTAAGAAAATGGTGTACGTAAGATTTATGTCAGTTCTGATGACAATTTTCCTGCAGAAACATTTCATTTTCTGAAAGAGAAGCAGCAGATATTAGTGTCTTGCTTACCACAGATTAAAGGCACAGGATTGCCCAACTTCAAGTGCTGTAGCTGGTTGAAACCACCTCCAAGGCAATTCAAGGGAAGCAACTGTAGCAAATATACGAGCAAATGATAGCTTCCCAAAGAATCTATCATACTTTCTTTATTGTGGTGAAACCAAAAGGTGGCTGACTTTTCACTTCCAAAGTCCAATTCAATAAGCTCATGTGAAGTATCTTAAGAACAACATACTCTTTGGCTACTAATTAACATCTTTCTTACAGCTCACAGCATTAATCAATCAGGAAGCTCAAGTGCCTACCAGAAGAATCCTTTCTAAAACTTTTAAAGTCTTAAAATGCCTCTTGAGGAGACACTACAGTGTTCCAGGAGTCTTTTTCTCTACAATCAAGCTTAGAAGAGAACAGAGTCAATGAAAAAGAGAACTTGCAACAGATTATCCAGCTAAAACTCACAATCTTCTGCCTTGAAATAGTGCCAAAGTTTTCCCAGAACAACTACTGCTGCTTGTGCTGAAACGGTGAATAACTGACATTTAAGTCATGTCAGTGAGAAAGATGTTTCTTCTTTGATCATCAGAAACCTTTAAATGAAGAGGCACACTTTACTTCAGAGAGAGCTTAACAATATATGCATAAACAGAAGACAAGACTTCCTTCTGAACTAAAGCTTGGACAGACCCACCTGCACAGTTCATGACAGCAGGACACAGAAGTCATCAATTTGCAATGCAGTATTCCTCTCAACTAGCTTTGGTAATCTTTCTTGGCATAAAGTCTAAATGTAATGCCAACGGTGTTTTATGATATGGTGAACTACACTCAGATGAAGCAAGCGGCAACTATAGCTGCCCAGTGAGGTGGAAAATACTGGCAAGGATGGAGATACATGATAGTGAAGCAAGAGTAAGTACGAGTCCACCACACAGCCAAGGCACTCAAACAGGAAGATCTCTCTTTTGGACACCATTACCCCATCAACTGCTAATATCCTTATTCTTGGGCATGGTGTTTGGGTTTGGGGGGTGAGGAGGTTTGTTTGTTTTTCTGCTCTGATTTCTCTCCTAGGCACATATACTCTCTTTACTGGATGGCTTGGAAAGAAGTAAGCAAAAGCCAACAGCGCAGACTAACTGCTTGAGATTGTACTGACCACTTTAGCCTAAATTGCCTTTATACTAATGACCAAATAATCTTTAAACTAATGAGCCGCTAAAGACTAAATATGACAAAACTACATGTAATCATTCAGCTTATTTTAGTATTAGAGGTTGTGGTTATGCATGATTCTTACAAAAGACTGCACTGCTACCATATCTGTGCATCTTAGCCTATGGCTTTATAGAAGGTGGCCTGTACTCAGAAACGAACAAAGAATTTTGCATCAGGCATTCTGTGGCCATGTGCTGCTGTCCCTGGTCATCCACTGATTCAGTCTGCACCAGTTCTCAAGCTATAACAGACTCAGAAAGACATGAGTTCCAGCTATGTCAGAAATGCTCTTATATGTGAAAGTAAAAACAGAAAGCCACATAGAGGAACTGATCAGTTACAGTAACAATTTCACCACTACACCAAGATAGAAAGTTTGTAATAAAGTCACACAGCTACTGTAATGTTAAGATTTTTTTTAAAAATCAGAAAGAACTTAGAAAACTAATGAGTACGTACTTTATTAGAACTCCCAGCCTTAATTCCAACAGGTATTTTGCTCTAAAAACAGAAGAAAAATTGTAAGTTTTTATGATTTTCTGTTCATAGAAATAATTATGCTTAAGATCTACACATTAAATATCATTCCTACAGAGGTCATAGCAAACTTATTTTTAAATAACTAACTTGCTCCTTTACCTTCTCAACATGTTACATCCAAAACAGTGTTAGAGCTTAGAAGACACTTAAAGTTGTTTTACTGGTAAAATTACTAAGAACTTAAAATACTGTGGTTATATTTTTGGTTTTGAAATGGAAAATAATTTTATTGTTACTCTTTTATTGTCACTCTTTTATTTAAAATCAAGTTCTCATTAGTAAATATTGCTAGTATAGTATTATTCACTGCAAATTAGTATACTTTTTAACCAAATAATCTTCTTCTGTTCCATATTATTTGATCCATACCTCAGGACAAGGCTCTACATGACAATCTTTGATAGAACAATGGCCATCATCAGCCCAAAATGGGCATGGTCTCTTCAGGTTGACCTAAACATACAAAAATAGAAGTTTACGGTCAATACTTATGTAAGGCAAAAGAAAAAGCTCTCAGTGTTAGGAAATCCTTTCAAATTAAAGGAGAGGATACAAGGAAAAAGGGTTACATTTAGTAGTTTAAGTTTGGGAGGTTTTGTTGGGTTTTGGTCAGTTGGTTGGTTTGTTTAACTGCTCTCTGTCCGAATATATAAGCTTAAGCTTGCTACACTGGAATTACTGATAACAGTCTCCAGTGGACACAAAGACATAGTATATTCATAGTATATTAAAGCACAAATTAAACCTCTTACCACTGATACTACTTCAAATGAGTAAACAAACTACTAAAAGAAGATCAGATGCCAGGGGAGGTTTAGGTTGGACACGAGGAAAAATTTCTTTTCCAAAAGGGTTGTCAAGCACTGGAACAGACGGCCTAGCGAAGTGGTGGAGTCACCATCCCTGGAGAAATTTTTAAAAGACTTGTAGATGTGGTGCTGAGAGATATGGTTTAGTGGTGACCTGGCAGTGCTGGGTTAACACTGGACTTGATCTTAAAGGTCTCTTCCAACCAAAACAATTCTATGATTTCATATGCAGCTCTAAAATGGTTGTAATTGTACTATACTGATCAAGAAAATACATTTGATGGAGGACAGACTAATGCACAAGTTTACTAATTCAAGCGCTTGGATGATTTTATCATTCAAGCAATAAAAACAGGCAATATTTACTATACATCTCAGCTACTGAAAGAAGAATGAGTATCATATTGGTCCCATATTAGAGACCTCATATAGTACAAATATAAATAATGAAGAGAAACATTACCAGCAAATCCTGTGATGATTGGTGCTCCTATTTGTCATCAAATGGCACAATAATTGTAGGGACTACCACATATATTAGTATATACTACATGGCAAGAGATTCAAACACTTGACTGCACTTTACTTGGACTGTCAAAGTCAGTGAGGGGGGAAAAAAAACCCCAAAACTCCCAGCTTTCCTTTACATTAACCTTATAACCTACATACTAACAAATATCAGTAATAAAAAACACTTTGACCTCACCACTCCTAAACGGAAGACTACAAGCTAAAGGCTTGCCTTCATGATCAACCAGAAACACTGCAGAAATACACCATCTTTTAAATCTAACTTTACAAATAAAATACAAAGCATTCATGCTCAGTAGCAACCACTATTTTCCAGATTAAAAGTCAGTCTTAAAATTTTCAAAGTGAAAAAAAAAAACCACAAAAACCACACAAACAAAAAAATTACTTTTATTCTTTTACTTTGTTTTCCTTTAGCACAGCTTGCACTAGTTTTCTTCAGTTGATAAATACTATTCATTATGATATTCAACTGAAGTCACTACTCATATCCAACAAACTATATCATGCATGATTTGATGTATCACTTCTTATTTGAAACAATTGCAGATACCGAATTTCATTCTGTAGTCAGACACTGCAAGAGTTCTATAAAATGCACTGCAAAATTAAGCCTAATACCCTACAGATGGCATCAGACCCTAGAGCAATTTCAGCACAAAAATTTACTAATTATAAATGTGTTTATAAAAATTATTTAGATCTATAAATCATAAGTCAGAAAACTAATCCTGATGCTAGCTTATGAGAAGATTACATACAAGCTGTACAGTAAATTAATGGTCATGAACTATAAAGAGCAGTAATCTTGCTATACCTGATTAAGATTGAGATTAAATGCTTCATCAATGTAGTCTTCAGAAAAACATGTTTTCCCTTTCTATGTAGGAACCTTTTTCTAATTAATGTAATTTATATCCTACACTTTCACTTTACATAAGGAGAAACAGACAGGAAACAAAGCTTAAACATGTAGTACAGTAGTGCCAGAGCAGCCCCTTAGGCAAAGAACTGGCAACTGAACTCTAAATCCCATGCTCTGATGAACTTGGGAGTCCACTGCATGTGGCACCTGAAAGGTTCCTGATAAAAGAAACACACTACTCTATCTTTTAAACAATTATTCCATTAAAAAAAAAAAAACACCTTTAGGCTTTGGACACATTTAACTGGCAGAGTACATTTATACTGGATCAGTGATTTGCTTTAAGTGGCCCGTTTTTTGGGGAATACAGTAATAGAAGCCCAATGGCTACATTAACTGAATTGTCAAACCAGAGCCTCAGCAATGAAAAAAAATGAATCAACTTCAAGTTTTTTCCTCAGCATTATATATAACATACTAAGCATATGGAAAGAAAACTAGACCAATATGCCTCTGATACAAAGCAGGCACAATATAAAGAATCTGAGACGAATTATAGCCAGGTTTTACTCTCCCCTCAGTCTATTACCTTCATTTTGACAGCTAAAAAATAATTTTTTATAGATATAGATATAAACTGTGCCAGAAGTAAAGAAACAACTTTTTATGCTTGAAGGATAAATTGTTCTGCGGCACTAGGTACCCAATTTAAAGCAAAACAAGAATTCCCACTTCAAATGTTCTGTCAATACCACAAAGGACCCCCAAAAAGCAAAACTTGATGTTTGACTTGCTCAGCTGCCCTTTATTATGCTAAATCCTCTAGCAAACCTTTCAGCAACTAAGTTCCTTCTGTATTTTCAAAACACACATACAAAGTTAACTGCTTTTCCTCCGAGGAAAGACTGTTTTCCAGGTTTCCATTTTGATGTACTTACTCAGCATGACTGGGAATTACAAATTCAGCTTTAAAATGTTAAACAGATTCCTCAGTTAAAAAAAAAAAAACCAAACCTAATGAGATACTAAGCAGATGGTAGGACTTCTTAGGAGTGATGAGTGATGACAACTATCTTCTAGTTCCAGGTCAGGCCACACTAGCACAGACACAGTAAAAGCAGAGATTTTTAGGTTGCTTCCCTCCACCCCCTGCACTTCCTCTATTCAATCCACAAACATAATCCTTAGGGAAAAAAACAGTAGTAAAATCTTAGAATTTTTTGTACTTGTTCACTTTTTTTTCAATAAAGCACAAAAAAGTGTCAAATTTTACATCACCTTCACAATAAGACCTATTATATAGAACATGCCCCTCCCACAATTTCTTCCAAAAAAGAGACCAGCAGACATAGTTGGACTACAACCTTCTTCAAAGTAAACTCTAACAATAAAAAATGCTACCACACTTAGGAAGGTACAACTAGGCAGTGACCTACTTCCTACACAGAGGAACACTGTAAGTAAAAGAATATGGCTGTCTAAACTGCAGATTAATTCAGAAAGAACACTTGCAGATCAAGATATATACTAGTCCCAAAATGACTCAAGAGCACTGAAATCCAGCACGCACACACTTCTGAGAAAAACTGAAGTTGTACAAATTGTGCTTGTACTTCAATACCAATGACCCACTGACTACACAGAACACACTTCTACTTTTCTCAGGGTCTGAAGTATAAGATTTCAGTATTATAATTTAAAGTATTATTCAATAATTGTCACACATTAAAAGTTAGATTCCTTATCATAAGGCTTCCATAGTTTGTGTGTTTTAGTGTATAAAACCATGCAATTTTTTTTTTCCTTTTTCATTGAGAAGTGTTCTACTAACTATCCTAGAAACCACCTAGCACAATTTCAGCAAGACTTTACAAAGAAAGTTTTCTTCAGCATTTAAATAAACCTAGCTAGTCCATTCTGTATTATACATTAAAGTTTGAGTTCTTTTACGGCTGCTGAACTAGTAACACAATGGGAATACCGTGACCGTAGTTACAAAAGCTCATGATCCAAATTCCTATTACAAATTAAATTACTTCAGAGTAGGAGTGTTTTCACTCCCAGAACAAGTATACTCCCTGTGTATGCTTAGTCAGTAGCTAGCCACACTGTAGTTGACCTAAACGATCACTGCCCACCCTCACAACTTCCAGATCCATCTCTGTGCTTAATTGCAATTCCATGATTCTGTGCAGGTGCATCCAAAAAGCTCTGTTGCTTAATCAGAGGTGAAAAGGTGAAAAAAACATTCTGACTTACTCAGTTTGCTGCTTCAACACAAACTCTCCCCATCACAGCTGAGAGTACTAAATAATGTGTAGCGGCAGGTGAACTGCACACTGGCCCTTGTAATTGCCCAGGTAGTCAGAAGATCAGTATGAAAGATGAGGTAGGATTGCAGCACACCATTAAAGTATGACCTGCAGAACAGCTGTTGAAATGAAGACTAGCTCTAAATTTCCAGGATGAAATTACTGTTGTATAAAACCTTGTATACCTGTTGCTCCTTGTCTTCCAATTCTTTGGTTTGTATCTTTCTGTTGCCTCTGGAGAATCTAATCACCACTACTATATGCTACATTATCACTGAAGTTGCACATATCTTGTTTCTCCTTAAAAGTGAAGTTAGAACTGTATCATGTAACCGGAGGAAATTGAGGGTGAAGTTACACATTACTATTTGCTCAGGCTAGAAAAGGAAGATTTCAGTGGTTTTTTTTCTCCTTCCTCATGATGCATGACTTGACTTGTCTGATTCCAGATCAGCTAGATAACCTGCTACATCCTGGGGGAAAAAAACCCACAAAAACACAACCACCACCAAACCCAAACATCCAACCAAAAACATCTACCAAGTAGAAGAGACACACTGGCCTAATGCACAGTT
This sequence comes from Coracias cyanogaster, assembly GCA_033124195.1. Taxonomy (NCBI): domain Eukaryota; kingdom Metazoa; phylum Chordata; class Aves; order Coraciiformes; family Coraciidae; genus Coracias; species Coracias cyanogaster. The sequence goes on along the minus strand of JAVSBS010026284.1, from coordinate 5,494 downwards.
AGAAAAGTCCAAGAGCTAAAATTAGGGAAGAGGCAGGATGGTCTGCCAATAGCAAGCAACCATCTGATTAGCTCAGCCAAAATGCAACCTTGTTTTCAAGTTAAGCGTATCTGAAAACAGAAGTATCAGGCTTCAAGGTCTTATTTTGCTCATCACATTCTTATACAGAGAAAAAAAATTTAAACCCATAAAAAAGTGGTATTGTATATTACTAGAAAATGACGTGGTTTTACCTGTTTTTCAAAAGAATAATGGTTCTTTAGATAGCAAACACTGAAATCAGAACTAAGACAGCAACTTAGGAGAAAAAGAAATCGTAACATTTCCATTTCAAATTACACACATTTCTTATAACACAAGTACTGCAGCTGTCAGAAAGTTGCTCATATACAATCCTCTTCTAGATGCAGCAGTACAAACATACTACCTTTAAAACTGCCACTTACCAGTTAACGAAAGCAGTCATGATTTACTGTCACTGACTCCAGGATTAACACAGCAAACATGACAACATAACTGTCAGGAACTGAAAACCTGCTACAACCAAATTAAGGAGCTCTGGGCTTCTAAAAGACAACTTAATCTAGACTAGTTGATTTGATATGTAATCCTCTCTGTATTTTCTAGATTTTAAATTATTCAGGAAAATACTGCTCTAATTGTACCTTGTAATATCTGAAGTAATCACGTTCTTGCAGTTTCTGTATTTTGGGGAAGATCTTGAAAGTATTGAAGTCATCGATGCTTTCTATGTCACATAAACAATCATCTAGGACCCCTGTGAGCTATTAAAAAAAACAGTAAAAATTATTTTTAATCAAGAAATGCAATATCAACTACAGAAAAATCCTCAAAAGAGAAAAAAATACGGCAGTCAAAAGAAATACTAGTGAAATGCAGTTCCATTATTTCTCATCATTAAAATACTCTATAACATGCTTTACACAATCAGAATTAGAAAACAACTGGCCTTAGCACTTTTTTTGAACTTAAGTCCACTTCCAAATGCAATGCTGAATCAACGTTAGCCAGATTAACACCTTCAGGCCTGAAATTTGTTGACAGATTAAGCATATAGAACTTTCCATAGAATGAGCAGCAAGATTTTCCATACTGTGAGCACATGCTTTATTAGCACATCAGAACTGTATATTAAGTATTCTCCTACCAAACACTCATTACTTGAATTACCTAAAAACCCCCCAGTCACGCACTGTCATCTTATTTTTTAAATTATTCTCAAAGTGTAGTGGCAGAAAGGGGAATGGGGACTTCCGTGCCCAAGGAATTAGTAACTCCACTGTTAAAATCTAATAATGGTTCTAGGGAAACAAGGTGCAGGTGTATATATTGTAAAGCTGTAAATCTACTGGGAAATTAAGTCTGAACTTCTCAGGTCCCATGTCTCTCCTTGTGCCAGGACAGCAAGCTGGTTCAAGGTACTGCACTAGCTTAAGACCAGCTCTACGAAAAGGAATGCACGCAAGTGCAGAAACGCTACTGCCAACACAGGGAGAGGAAGGCAGGATTGTGCAAGTAGCAGAGAGGACAGGCCCAACCAACTGGGTAAACCCGAGCTACAGCAACGCTTTTGCTGAGACCCTGACAGCGTCGCAGTGAAAGGCAGAAACACTGGAAGCGTGTTTCTAGAAACATCAGTATGATAAATTTCATTAAATCTGAACTAACTACTCCTAAGCATAGCTTCTTAAACAACTACAACCATGTCTGAAAGGCATGTGCGTAGGCTTTAGACCATATCTAAGAGAATTGAACCAAACACTGCTGCTAACTACTACTATTCTTCAATGAGACGGGAAATTAATCAACATACATGATGGCCTAGAAAGCATATAAAATAGAAATGCCCACACATCTTATATCTTGTAGGAGTTTAGAAGAACTTCTAACTATTAAAGGTTATGTGCAAAGGAGATGAAAAATATTTTGTGGGGCTTTTTTCTCCATAGATTTCACATAGATGAGATTATGAAATCATCTAATCTGTTTTATGCATGATAAATCACTCCACCACTTTACAGAACAGATACCCTTACATAACCAAGCTTGAAGTAAGAGTCACTAGAAACCCAAATGTAGGCTTCTGTTCTTTCCTGAAGCACAAAGGAGGCCTGGAAAATGGGTTTCCCCCAATCCCCTGTGAGGATAAAGAGGTGAGGGTATGGCAGTAAAACACTGAAGTAGAAAATTCACCTTATGTAGATCCTGCTCTTCCTGAGGCACTAAATAGGCTGTCACAATTCTGCAGAGTAGATATGGCAATGAAGTAAAACGCATTTAAGGGAAGTTACTTTACCCAAAGTCTTCCATGCTGTTATGTTTGCCTTGTTAATGTTATCTAACTTCAAACCTGGGCAAACAGCTCCAAAAGAGCCTATGTGAAATTACAGGTTTTTCGCAAGGCCAAGAAAGTACACAGCCCACATGACTGCCAACTTCAAAGTCGGGAGACAAAACTTGGTTTTACTTCTCTAAGCATCAGTAATAACCCCATGCATTTTAATCTACAATTATTTCATTAAAAAATTCAAACTTTCCTATCAGTCACACAGACTTTGCAGGTAACACCATAGCACAAAACAAACAGCAGTACATTTTGTTATAATATAAAAAGACAAAAAGATAACCCTGAACACTTTGCTCAACTACTGTTTAACAGGATAAACCTTATGTGAAGAGCAATAATTTAATAAGCTGAAAGCAGTACAAAAGATCCAATAAATTTTCTTTGGACTCAGAAGATAAAGAGTAGGAAACTATTTTGATTACTATCTCCTGAAACTATCCATTGCTTACAAAAATATCTTTCCCTTGTATGCAAAACTTAAATTGCTTTTTCAGGAGAAAATGTTCCAAATAACCATGCAGTAGATACACTCAGTGTCAAATCTCCATGGAAAAATAAAGAGCTATAATCTTTCTATTCATCTAAGATGGAGGTCACAGCTTTGTCACGTCTCTGATAAAATCTTGGTTCTGAGAACACCTTTCAAAATGTGGTACGGTTTACTTAGAACATTATGAAGTTTCAGAAATAAACTCTCCCTAAAAACTAGAACTGGTCTAAGAAATCATTAGGAGAAAAACTAACTTAAGAGTAAGAAGAGCAAGCATTCTCCATTTCTTTCTCACAACTTCTTCCAAACTCGAACCGTTAGCTCCCTGCGTAAATAAAATAGCAAAATCACTGCTTCCTTGGAAGGCATGCTCTAAAATTAAACTATGCTATATCTGTACCAAAACACAATTTATAAAATGGTTTAACAGCACATGTGAAATACCAACACTGCACATCAGTGGAGCCAGCTCTTAATACAGCTCATAGCACAATAATACAACAGCAGCAACAAAGGCTTCAAGTTAGAGGGGCTTTTTATTAGTCCAAGTGCAGTCTTCAGTGCTCTCACTTTCATAACGATGGAACACTCTAAGAACATAGAGAAAACTGTTTCATTTTTGTCAACACCTGGATCTTCCAGTGAATTCTTTTTCAAACTGGAAATGTCAAAATGAGAACAGTGTATTACATAGTTCAACTTATGTAGAGCAAAATCTCCTTTGCTATTCACACAATTGGCATTTTACCTTTTTTTAATTAAACTATACTAGTTAACTTAGTCTACAAATGTAGAGCCAAACTGTATCATAAGTCATCACAACTTTTATTACAATAGTAAGGTATCAAGCTTTCTTTTAATGTGTTAATTACTTTTCAATCTGAAAAAAACCTCTAAAAACTCTAAAAGCATTAGTCTACTATGATTTATGTTCAAGAAATCATCTAACATCGAATAGCCGCTATTTCTTGTGTATTTCCAATATGCTTATCAAAGTATTTCCATGTATTATCAAACCTAGTTGAGTTCTTGTACAGGTATCAGAGCTGCACTGGAGATGTTAAATTTCTAACTTATCTTCTCCAAGATAAATCAACCTTTCAGAAGAAAAGGTCAACGTCCAACCTGCATCAATTTCTCCTTATGCAATCTGGAAAGAGAAATGTATTCAGCACTTCAACATTAAGAAAAACCTGAATAAATGCACATACTAAGAAGCAGTCTTTTCATACAAACAACCTTATTAGTGTTATCAGATTGTTGTATTTTAATTGCTTCAACAACCAGAAGACCACCTGGGACACCTTGTTTTGTTCCTCAACGTTCTGCAGCCATAGCTGTAGAATGAGGGAAAAGCTATAGGTAACACGACTCCAAGAACTAACGGCTAGCTTATCTTTTCCTTGCACAACTCAAACCCCAGGTATTTAAACCCTGAATACAATACACTCACAACTTTATGAAAGCGCAACAACCAATCTCTCTGGCAAGTGTCAAAAGAAAACCATGCCAGTTTGTTAATGGCTCCTTGAAGAATCCGAATTCAATTAGCTTTTGGTTATGCTAAAATAGCTACTAAAATAAGGGAGTTTTAAACCCGAGAAAACCTCAGCTAACAACAAAACGTAATAAAAGCTACCTATGCTGCACTACTCTAGTCACTGCCCTGGACGGTCAGTTACAATATAGTACCTCATGCAAAGCAGAAATTTAGAAAATGTAAGAAAAACAATAATCAGATACAGAAGACAAACTCTGCTCCACGTGGACATCATATATCCATATAAACTGATTCTGATCTCTTTGGCCCAGCTGAAATCCTTCACTACTTGACACCAGCTGTTATTTCAGTCACGGTCATACTGCTGATGAATAGCAAACTCTCAGCTACAGACACTTCTCCTTCTGAAGCTGTGAAGGCAGTTTACAAAAAGAAGGAGCATTCTCATCCTTCTCTGTAATGTGGGCAAACACACACGACCTGAACACAAGCCAAGCCGGGCACTGACACTGCCATTCCAACATATGGCTTCTCACCGACTTCACAAGGACACCGAAGTTTCTGCCCAAAGCCAAGGGTATGACCCATTCCAGAGCTCCTAAACGCAACGCCACACAGGCAGCAACCAGTGTTACCTGGATTAAACAACCCCCTCTGCGGCGGGACCGTTATATAAAGGTACTACCACTAGCTCCCAATGAACCAGCTTCTCCTCCCACCGCAGCAGCGGGGCCCCACGCACCGCACGGCACCCAACCGCCCAGCCCCGGGCTGGAGCCCAGCAAGCACCAACCGCGGGGCACCGAAGAGGAAGGACGGGGGCTACAGACTTCAGCGACGGATCCCCAGACTTCTCCGCCGGGCAGGCTGCACAAGACACGGCCCCTCGCTGCCCTCTCCCCCCACGACCCTCGGAAACGCCCTCACCGCCTCCCCCAGGCCGCGACAGGGAGGACCCGTGCTCCCCTTCCTCGCAGGCAGGGGTCTGCAGCCCTGCCCACGGCCGCTGAGGCATCGCTGCCCGGCCGCCATCCCTCCCCTCCCTCCTCCCCGCCCTCACGGGACCCTGCCGCACCGTCTCGCCCGCCGCCGCGTCCTACCGGGGCCTCCGCGGTCAGGCGGCAGCTGCGCGCCG
>JAVSBS010026283.1:22405-37817 GCA_033124195.1 Coracias cyanogaster | reverse complement strand
AAATTTTTTAAAAATCCAATTCCCCCCCCCCCCCCCCTTCCTTCTGCAATACTCTATTTGTCCTTTTCTATCCTCATTTTGGTTCTCTTTTTTATTGACTCAGCCTTTCCCCAGGGACCATTCATCCTAATAACTACCACTGTTAGGGGGAGGGCATTTTTCCTTCCTTGCATTTACCCAGGTACCTTCTAGCTCCTTTTGCCAGACCTCATCCACATAACTCCTCCTCCACAGCAGCCGAGCCACAGCTCAGGCGTACAGGCACAAAACCATCAGGCTCTATGCGTTATTTGAATTTCATGAGTTGCTGGCTGATTGGGACTGACACCTCTGACTTCCCAGCCACTTGAGATTCACCACAAATAGGATTTGTGTATTTAAGGAAATTTCATGGATGTCAGCCCGTAAACCTCCCCTCAGCTCATCTTTGCATCCAACGGCATTTGATCCGATTCAGCGACGCACGGTAGTTAACAACCACCGGTCATTCCGCCTTGATACGCGGTTTTATATCTAGGCTTTTTGTCTGTGCTTTCCCAAACAGGGGAGCGTTACAAACATGTCGATGAATTCCAGCAATGTGCAGTAGTACTTTTCATAAATGCTATTCCTTACCCTGCAGCAACACAATCACCCAGGACTGTGCAGGCATCGTCTCACTGGCTGCTACATCAAGTGCTTCTGCAGCATTTCCAGCCCTAGACAGAAAAGAGGATCGCTTCATGTAACGATTCTGCAGCAGGATCTTACAAATATTGGTATTTTTCCTCCATTTACAGTTAAGAAAACCACACGAGGCAAAGCAGTTGCCAGGGTACGAGCGCTAACCTTACAAGAAAACGTGACCTGCTTTTGTGTAGGGCAGGGGGACCAAGGAAAGTGATGGAGAACACGCAAAGTGCGCTTGGGTTTGATCTCTGCTGTCTGTTTAAATGCTGTTTATTCTTCTGCAATAAAATGTTTGAGAGTAGGACAACAAATAGCTTTTTTTTTTTTTTTTTAAGCAGATACAAGGTTTGCTTAAGACCCACAATAATATAGTAGAATAAAACAAGATTTCTGAATGTGCCAGCTTTTGGAGCTGCTCCTGGAAGACACAGAGCTGTGATACAATTGTCCAGACACTCTGGACATTCCTGCCTTCCCCACCCTCTAGGAGCAACAACAAAAAATTCCCTTCGAACACCAATCAGTGAAATGCATTATGTCATGTTTCCATTTTAAATTTAGTGAAGAAAATGCAAGATTTGTAACAGTGGAGCTGGACTGAGCAGTGGCTGTAAGGAAAGCAGCACACGTAGGCAGATATTACATCTTTTATTAGACCCGCTGATGTCATGGAAGCATTGTTTAATTTGGGTTTTTCAAGTTCTACTGCACATTTTCCATTTTGGATGCAAATTCTGGTACCTATTGTGCTGTAACGATGTGTTGCTATAGAGCTACAATCATCAGGCGATGTAAGACAAAGTTTGTAGGTAGAGAATCATCTAAAAAAAGATGTTAACTCTGCCTACAACTTCTGCTGTAGCCTGGGAAAAGCAGTTCCAAAGACACAGTGCAACTAAAAACCAAGTTAGAGACCTCTGCAGGGTGGGGTAAGTTGCACTAATGGGCCATGGAAGGAATCCTTTTATTATTAATGCCTCTGGCTTTTCAAGAAGTGCTGAAGCTCTTTGGAAGCTTACAAAATTAATATTTAAGGTTGTCTTCAAGTGTCATTCACAAATAGCACCTTCACTGCTTGGTTTCCACACCTCAGGTTTAACCCTGAGGCCGCCTGTACTGAATTTCTGTCTTTAGTCTTCTAAGCCAGCTCTAAGGAAAAAGTTGTAAAGTAAAAATTCATTTTTAAAATAATAATTAAACAGGGACTATGCAAGTTTCAGTTAAAAATCAAGGGAAATATAGTAACATACAAGAAACCAAGTGGCTCCCTGTACAATATATAATTATTTCAAATATTTTGAAAATAATACCAAGCAGGACACACTGAAAACCACAGACCTACAAAAATATCGTGAAGATAAAAAAAAAAAAAGGATGTTTTAAAAAAAAGAGCAAGTCCCCACACATGCCCGTTTGAATTCCTTGCAGGTTGCCTTCAACAGTCCTGGGGTCGATACCTCTTCCACTCGCACATGAGGCAGAGGGGCGAGTGAGGCAAAATAATGTGCATTTCTGAGTGCAAATAAAAAGAAATCCTTTAAACTACTGCCAAATACCCTATTGAAACTAAATAAAAGCGTTGAGCTGGTTAACGCAGATAGGAAGTTGCTCCTCAGACTGCTAAGAGTGTAAAGAACTTTGTCACAGCTTTATCAGTAAGATTCAAGTTGCGTATTTATGCAACATTTATGTTCATATTTATGAACAAAAGAAGTGTTCTCTAGAAAGTTTTTTTAAAAACCGTTTGCATATACACAATCTCTGAGAATGCTAGAGCACATTTAACACTGAACGAAGAACAAAAATTGTACATTTTCTTCTCTGAAGACACCAGCTTTTGCATTTTAAAGAAAAAAGCCTCACTTCATGGTGATTTTTAATGCTAAACTGTAATACTTAAGGCCACGCTCATGAAAGCTGCTAAGACAGATTAAGCAACAAGACACTGTACGAGCGATGCTGTAAGATCTGTAATTGGGTAAAGCACAAAGAGCTGTTAGATTTCAGCACACACCACCTCTTACCGGATAAGTTACTTTGGAAACTGTTCTGTACAAAACACAACAGCTAACGAAGAACCTGAGGAATTATTTAATTTCTACGTCTGATATCAGTCTGAAAAAGCCCATCTCCCATGAGAGCCAAACAGATCCAGGAGGTAGATGCTTCTCTGCCATTAACTGCTGGTGATTAAATGGTACCAATCACACATTTCACGTATGCAGTTTAGATCCCTTTATCGTAAGCAGGAGAAAAGACTTAAAATAAAACCTCAGAGATCTCAAGAAAACATGAGATACGATAAAATTCCAGTTTTCTGCACGGGCCTCCAACCCCCACCTCCCTCTTCCCAGGGAAACATCATTAATGTACCAGCAATTTCAGATACCTTCCTTGCTTCAGCTGCTTTGTGCCGTCCATCAGGAAGCGAGGACGCGTGCTTAGCAGTTAGCAAGTATATATATATAGATGATACAAGCTATTAATTTCTTTTATAGAGTGTCTTAACATAAACAATTGCTCAGACTGAGCCGAGAGCAGTTGGCCACCAAACTGAACAGAAACAAGAAGCGTGCGTGGGGGGAGGTTAAGCATTTCAGATACGCAGCCATCTGTAGCATTTGCCTAGCACTGCCGATACACACTTCTAATAACAAGCCAGATCGCAGGAGGAAGTCTCTCTTAAAATACAGATACTGAAATGCAGCTATATTAAACCACTGCATCTGCAGCAGGATGTGAGGTAAGCGCCCTTGCCCTTCGCAGCAGAAATCTTCGAGAACATGGGGGAGGAGCTGACGAAACAAAGAAAGAAATCATGCAGAAGTAAGCACAGCAGATGAGAGTGTTGCTCTAAACTCCAAATCCCCAGCTCTGGCAGCCCAGATGATGTCTTAGAAGTTGCAGCTGAAAGGGGTCCTTGGTCAACCTGGCACTTTCTGTACCTGTGCGGCTGACTGAGGCCTCGCTACTTATTTTTGTTCCATCACTGGTGTTGGAACCAAAGACAGAACCTACAAGGATGCTTTTTCTCCACAGGGCATGGTGAACATAAGGCTGGTGAAGCATGCTGGAGAGGGACCTCCGTTCTAAGGCACGCCTGGGGAACGCAGAGCCCGAGGGAGGTATTTCTTTGGTTGCCGTGGTCTATCCCACTGCTATCTCCTGGAAGGAGTTACACGATTAGAACAACGCACCCGTGGGACCTGGATATTTAAGGGTCAGACAATCCCAAGCAAAGCCCAGCATTTTGCAGTATTGGATTTAGAGGTGAATGCACAGAGACCTAATATAAATGTTTTATTTAAAGTAAAAAGTGTGCACAAATAAAGGGAATGATTACACAACAATGTTCAAGACCATATTCCATGTGAAACAGGAAAACAGTAGTGACAACATTAACTAGCAGAGCACCCATAGGAATCCAACTTGTACACAAAAAGGAGGTTACTCCACATAAATACCTCATGCTTCTGATGCAGACACTTTCTCCAAAAGACAAAGCCTACTGCACTGGACCGGTTACACGCGATGTCCCTTCTGAATATTTATAATGACAGTTGCTACATGCCTAACAATGAAAAATAACCATCAATATCATGGCACTTTGGAGAAAATTAAAGTTTAAAAATGGATTTACAGTCATTTAAGATGTTTGTCACTTAGCAACATTCTTAATGGTTAGATACAGGAATAGAAAAAGTATCTGTTCTGTGACACTATCTAGAAAAAAAATAAACTTTTGCTTTAAGCACAAAAGCCAGTGTTTCACTCCATGACTCTTCTGTGATGAACAGCAGAAACGCCCTTCCTTATATAAAGCCATTTTACTTAATACCTCATATGAAATTAAGACACTGTAGAGACAAGGTTTTTCTGTTTGCTTTAAATAACTCCCAAGTTTAGTAAGTCCTGATGTCTAAACTAGTCATGTGGGTGTACAAGTCAGAGGCTAAACAGTCACAATTTTAAAACTGCACGTAAGCAGTTCACTTGACATGAGCTAAATGTGCTGAAGTTAATAGCTGCTCTTTAAAAGTAGGTTTACTCCCATGTTTTACATCTGAAATTATACAACTTGAGTTTGAGGGAACCTGATTTTTAACAGTGCGGAGGTCCCACGCTTCCCTGAAACCCAGGCCCTTCCAATCACTTCCCAGTTCTGAAAACTCAGCCCGATACTTACGTTTCCTAGTCAAGTTGCAAAGAAGAATATGAATTAAATACCACACCGTGACACTACTGTGTATTTGTGCACCGCTTCTCTCCCTGAAGCTTACATGTACATGAAAAGACAGACACGGGAGATTTGTGCTATGAATTTAGTGTTGCCACACGAGGCTTTTCAAGGAGAGACACTGACCAAGCAGAAGCCTTATTAAAAGCTTCAGATAAGGTTTGCTAACTTGTGCTTACGGACACTTGGGTCTGCTTCCAGTAACGCTTAGCTTGCCTTACAACTGACGCAGAGAACACAAATTCTTCTCCTTGATGTCTCTTAATCCCTTTTCCCCAAAATAATAATTAAAAAGTGGTGCATTTGGCATTTCTTCAGCCTACGACATTCGTGACTATTCCGCAAACATTAAAATTAGGAAATCATCTGTGCTGTACATTACACTATTCAGTAACATGAAATGTAAGAATCATACCTCCCAAAAGTTCCAGTTTGAACCACTCCTCCCAACTTATTCCAATTGCTTTACTATTAATTTTGAGCCTACTACCAACACTTAAGGTTTGATTGTGATTAGAAATCACCGTCTGTGAGTGGAGAAGTTCAGGGAGTCATTGTGGACAGCACCTATTATTTCCTAGGTGTGCTTTTCCCACTGGCAAAGTGGAATGCTCTTCCAACAGTATGGCAGTAAGACTTAAAAGAAAACAAACAAACAAAACCAGAAACAAATGCCCTTATTGAGGCCACAGCTGTAACGTATGCAGTTCTGACACAGTTAAGACAGCAAGTGTAAAAGCAATAAATAATAGGACGAGGTTCTACATCCATCAGTATTAGCTGCCCATTACACTCTACAGATTTTACCTTTTTAGAAGTATTAATTGAATTCCATTTATTTAAACTGACACTTTGTACCAGGTAAAAAACCCTCACTGAGGGACAGGCTCAGAAAGGCACTCTCTGTGTATCCCTGTACGATTCCCAGGGTGGAATTTCAGAGCAAGTTGTATCGATTCTAATATCGAGTTGATCATCTCCTTTTGGATAGGAACAAGACACCCAATTGAAGCAGCCATTCTTGACCTATTCACTTTAAAAATCTGCTCTCCTTGCTGTCATTTCAATCTGAAGGGTGGTAGCATAACCTGAACTTCTAGGTCTAAGGAGAACAGGGAAATCAGATGTTTCGAGAGGAGAGACTTAGAACTACAGAAGTCAGAAGGTCTTAATTGTCTTGCTGGAAAATTGGAATTCCTTTAACAATACTCTGTTACATCCCCTAATGCAATCTGTATTCTCAAAGCAATAAGAAAAAAAAAACAACTTTCCTTTATCAGAATGCTGTATTGGCAGCTTATAGAGCCAGACCTCATTGTTCAGTCAGGAGCCTCAGAAACCAACTTCTACGTTAAAATTCAAGTTTGGCAAGACTGTTGGAAAGCTTAACATTTTAAATCTGGCAGCCGAAGGCTCAAACATAACAACTGTCCTGGACAACAATTAATACAAAAAGAGAATCAGTGAGTAATTCACACTAGGTGGCAAGGGTAAGATGTTCCGTTACTCATTTTATGCAAGTGCATCCAAATGAAGAGATGTTTATCCATGCAGAAACAAACAGAGTAACAATTGGCACAGTCCAGAAAGGGAGGATTCAGACACATTCCTCAGCTGACATCAAAAGAGGATTTATATATTCAAAGCCTTCAAATTCAGACTGGTCAATCTTCTTCACAATATCACTATTAAGATTAAAAAACAGCAATTATTTCAAACTTTGAAAAGGTAACAACATTTACAGTTTGTCTTAAAATTTAGACCTTTACACACCAGATTGCAACTGAGAACATTTCCCTTCTCTCTCGTCCCTCTCTAACCTTAGAGTACCCACTGGGGTTTTTTTTTATGCCCCTACAATGGTGACAGAACACAAAACCACCCAGGAGCCGTTGTCGAGCTGCTCCCATGCGCAGATTCTCCCCACAAAGCAACCTGCAAGGTTTGCAGTTATAAAACTTACCCAGTCAGTTTTCTGAAAAACTGAAAATATTACAATGTGACAGATGGTGCATCTGCACCAGCAGCAACTTTTCTGAGCTTTATTTGTACATTAAGCATTTGCAGAGGGAGGAAGGAGGATGTTGGATCTCAGACCTCATTAAGGTGCATGGGTAACATTTAATATTCACTGTTGATGTTTATATACTATGTGAATATTACACAAAACCCTAGAAAAATTCCTAACGTGCAAACAGCAGTGGCTCAGTCAAGCTAGAAAAGCTCTTCCCTTCTCTCATCCCAAAGCAAGGCCCCTCGGGAGTAAGGAACTACAAACCCACTACCAAAATTAAACATTATTATGCATTTTATCAGGGCTTTTCAGCCAGGATAATCTCAGCTGAGCACTAACAATTTTAACTATGCCATCAAGCCAAACAAAGCATCTTTTCTTGCTCAGAATACCCAAGATAAAGCCCATGTAAACCCAATGTTCTAGAAATATCATGGCAATAATGCAAAAATAAACCACTTGACAAAATGAGTCTTTTCCTTCCCATGTTCATTTCTTGCAGATGAAACCAATAAAACTTCTAAAATGGTACTTACTCATGTCTCCCTGACCTAATGTCCTTTACTGCAACTTTCCCACTGATAGTTGATTTTTACATCATGCCAGAGCACAACACTTAATTTAATCCAGCCGTACTAAGCCTACCGTGAGGACATGTAACAGAATCTTCTCCAAACTAACACAACAAAATGTTATTTATTGCTTTACATATACTCCATGTGCTATGACTACAGCCATGCAATGAAGTTTTCTAACCCATCACTGACTGATCAGAAGTTCTTAAATCCTACATTACTTACTCATCATCTGGAGTGAGCTGCACAGGTTCATTGGTGAACTGGGAATCAAAGTTATCCAGACCAAATTCTCCAGAGATATTCGGTTTGAATGGAGGTACCACTTGCTTTTGCTCCATCTAAGAATAAATGCACGTAGTGACACCAAGAATGAGTTACAATCTATGGAATTCTTTTTAAACAAGGCTGGAAGTTACCGTTAAATTTCTTTTGTATACTTTCTGTAATCATTCTACTCATGAGAAAATATTCTGTATTGGCATTATGGTACATCGTAAGTTAAAAGCTTAGAATTCTTGAAGTTGTTACATCATCTCTCATGCTCAAAACAAGCTGCCAAGCCATCAGTTCAAAGAAAACAAGCCCAGCCTGTGGACATTCACGTACCAGATCCCAATCAACATTGCGGAAGAACGGGTGTCCCTGGATATCTGCAAAGCCTGTTTGAGGATGGCAGCCTAAACGTTCCTTTGGATCCTGTGCAAGGAAGAGAATATTTCTAAATGGGTGCCATGGCCTACACACGAATAAGATACAAATGCTACAGAGTTTGTGAGTGTCTTGGTTTGAGCTAGAACTAATTCTGTTCAGCGATTTTACTTTTCAGCCAAGTCTCTTTTAAGTAACTGCACTTTCTGAAGTTAACGGTGTATTTCTGCAGCCAGTGTCTGCTTCTAGAAGACAGTGCGAAATGAAACAGCAGAGTTTCATGGGACACTGAAGAACTCAGTCAGCATTATTTATTTGGGAATCAGTTCCAGTTTACTGTCTGAAATAGTCACGAATATATGGAAGCCTTTAACAGAGTTTTATATTAATGATGCCAGTTTTCTTCACTTTTATTCAGACCTGTTTAAACATACCACGTTTCAGAGCAAACCTGGTTCCATTATGAATGAATTTGATTCTTCCTCCCACCCACCCCTCCCTGAGCAGCTTGACTATGCCAGGCAGTCACACTGGGGTAGTAACTGCAGGTTACTGGTAAATACAGTGGAAAGAAGGTTATTTTAACAAGACAATTCCATCTCCGTGCATGTGCTCGCACACGCTACCAAGGAGCTGTAACAGAAGCAGCGGTCGTCACCAGTATTACTTTCTTAGAGTAATTTAACCTAATCTGTTTCCTCCTGTATACCTATTTCTCCCCACTCATCTAACACTCCCTGAAGAAAGGCCAGCACGTGCTCGGACTAGTCTACTACCACAGAGGCACCCTTGACCCTCGGGCTAGTTAGCTTCCAGCAAACAAGAGACACTGCCTCTGCACCTCCCTCGATGAAGTCGCCAGCAGTTGTCAGAGCTATTTGCTAAGCTGCTTCTCTTTAAGAACTAAGATACATCTGGTAAATTTGTCCAATTCCCCAGATTAAAGAAATCACTTGCAGCGTTTCTATGCCTTTCCATTTGAAATTTACTCACGATCTCAGGTGGAGAATCTGGAGGTTCAGATTTTAAGACAAGTGTCTAGAATAGTTCCCCCAGCCTCACTGAAATTCTGCTTTATGTGGCAGATAAAGTATATGTGCTACACATGGATTAGTTAACAGATTACAAAGAAAATGACAAACAAAAACCAACAAAACAGCTGCTCTTGAGAAGTCTTAAATAGTCCCCTCTAGCTCTTACCTTATTAAGGAAACTCTTTAGAACACCCGCTGCTTTAACTGAAAGGGATCGAGGAATTCGGATCTGCTTTTCCAGAATTACTGCAAGAAAACAAGATTCATATCAGCCTTTGCATCTTTAAACTTAAAGGTGAGCAGAAACAAAGCATTGGAGTGTAGGAACCCTCACAGTACTTACCTTGGAAAAGATAATCTTCTGTGTTCTGATCAGGGTTGTCAGAACTCCCAACGATATCAAATGGCGATCGGCCCGCCATCATTTCAAACATAAGTACACCAAGTGCCCACCAGTCTACACTGAAGCCTGGAATTCAAAAGGAAAAAACACCACCAGAGATATTATGGAGCCAAAATACCAACACTTCTGGGGCTAGAGACGTGTGTTTTGAGAAGAAAATCAGTTCAAAAATGTAAGCACTGCCAGTCTGATTATCTGAACAAAGGAGAGGTAACAATTGTAGTAGATGTTACTTGGTTCCTTACGGGAACAACAGGAGGGAATGCTGTACAAAGAAAAGGAGACGTAAAAAGTTTCAGGGTTGGTGTTAGAACCTTAACAAAGGTTTAGGTAATATTTAAGCCTAGACATTATTGATAGTGCATTATCCACAGTGGGGACAGGGACAGAGAGGAAGTATGTAATTCCTAATTGTAGCAAGCCAGTCACTTATGGAGCTAAGCAAATCTATGCCACTAATCACCACTAAACAAGAAAGATTCCAGTAGCTGGGCTGGGACTGATACAGTCTGGTTGGCCTAGAAAGTTCATTATAAGGAAGATGTGAAGCCACTATGAAAGAGACATTCAATTACAGTAAGATGGTAGATTATAAATTATATATATTTTTTTTTTTTGTAAATAGGAACTAATTTTAGGACTTGTTAAAATCTTAAGGAAAAAAAAAACCAGACTAAAGATCTGCTTGTATTAGAAGCTTAGGAAGAAAGGGTAAGTAACAGGAAACATACACAGCAAGCCCCGAACAAGCAATTGCATAGACAATTTCAACACCGAGAGCTGTGAAATGGATGTCTACTGTCTAGGCCCTTTGCAACGCTTTTATATCTAATGCCATAATTGCTGCCAAATATGAAGGTCCAAAACCAAACACAACTGAAGACTGGAAGTATAACATTTGTAGTAACTGAAATAGCTACAAACAATCATCAGTTTGGAAGTCTCAAGCTATTCTTCAAGATCGATAAAATAGATTTCGAACATGGGAAGCAGGAGATCTCATTTGCTTGCTGTGATGTTTCCTGCCCCTCCTTCAAAGGTTTGTTTACTTTTTCAGACAGGATGCCGAATTAGACCGGTCGCGTGTCTAACGGGCATTTATAGTTTCTACTGCTCAACAACTTGAGTAAGAAGACACAACTTGAAAGTTAAAAGGTAGCAGTGAAAAATCCAACTCACCATAATCCTCTCCCCGGAGAATTTCAGGTGCAATATAGTTTGGAGTCCCACAGAATGTGCTGGTTGTGTCACCAGGCCTCAGACCCTCCTTTAAGAAAAGATGGGAAGAAAATACTTTAGAGTTAGCCAGAGATCCCCCACTCCCCCTCTGCTAAGAACTTCATTTTGAGTTAATTTGAGCATCCTAAATAAACTGCTTTCATTTCAGTAAAACCATACTTAAATCTGTATATGAATGAATACAAAACACTACTTGTTTCAGGAGAAACAGAAGGAAGTCGCATCCAGAAACTCAAGATTCACATAACTAATGACAACGTCTTTTAAGGTTTTAGCTAGTGAGCTCCACCACGTCTCCAACGATAGACAAATGGGAATAAGAGGCACGGTGGAGCAGCTCACAAGACCAGAGTGTTGTGACAGATAAAAGCTTTTCAGAGAAGACATGGAATGCAGCATGGGGGGGTTACCCAAAGAAGTTGTGCAGTCTTCATCCTTGGAAGTTCTCAAGACCAAACTGAATAAAGCCCTTAGTAACCTGATCTTATTGCTGCTTTGAGCAGGAGGATGGGTTACACTTCCTAAGGCCTTTTCCAACCTGTATTCTTTTATGCTTTTCAGTTGCTGAGCCAAAACTGTAGCTTTTAAAATAGTTCTAACAGACCAACATAATGGCAATTCCGTGGCAAAGTCAAACCTGTGCTCCAGTGCCTTTGTAGTGACAGGGTTTCTCTAGCACAAACGCTAAGTGTAACAGAATCCAAATGGGAACAAACGTGACTGATCTATTTCTACCCTCTGCTCTTTTTGAAATCAAGCTACCTTGTCTATCTCAGCCTACCCCTCCCATTCAGCAGCTTTATAAAAAACAAATTATATATATGGAGTCTGAACTTTTGCACTTCTTTTTCTTTTCTCCATTTGTAGAAGGGATAAGAGTATACAGCCTGTCTGCACTGTGTATACATAAAAACCTTAAATTTCACATTTTTAAGTCCCCGCATCTTTTAATTTTCTGACAATTTCTTAATTGTTGATTTTAGTGGTTAGGAAGGAACTAGAGCTTACCTTGCACATGCCATAATCTGTGAGTTTAATATGTCCTTCAGAATCTAGCAGCACGTTATCCAGTTTTAAATCTCTGTAGATTATCCCTCGTTCATGTAAATAGTTCAATGCTAGACTGATTTCAGCAGAATAAAACCTAATGTAGAAAGAGATATTGATTACTCAAGTAATCAAAACCCAAACCACAACAGTCTTGGTAGGATGACACTTTTCTAACTATAATCCCATGTATTCTATTATTTTTCATTAGAGAAGTGGCTAAGCTGTTTATAATCATATAAATGTTTCTATCCACAGTCACTTCGAAAAACGTTTTTAATTAATATTCATGTCTACTGAAATTATCCCTTTCATCTCACCATCTGAGATGAAGCATATGCACCAAGAACTCAGCATTTGCCTGGACAGCTGGTGGTGGTTGTTGTAAGAGAAACACGTTGATATCATTAGACAGTTAAAAAAAAATTAGCACAACAGCGTTTTTCTAGAAAAAATATAAATCAGGATCAGACTGAAGCAATCTAGGGCAATGCTAATACAAACAATACCTCTTACAGCGCCTTCTTGAAACAAAACTATGGTATCTTGCAGGATTAAAGCGAGGATGCACTTTCACTTTTCTTAAAGCCTTAACATCTGGAGAGGATTTGCTAGCTCATCATCATCGTAATCTCTGCCCTACTGCACTGAGTCAGGAAACAAACTGGTTTGATGCCAGAGATCTGGAACCAGACGTACCTGGCATGCTCCTCTGGCAGCTTTCTCTGTCTCTGCATATGAAACATGAGATCTCCTCCATTTACATACTCTATAACAAAGAATAACCTGAAACACACAGGAGTTTGTTACAAAGAATGGTATACAAGGCTGAAAGGGGTTTGAGGCGTTCCCGGTCTGTTACCAACATCATCAATTCAACAGCTCCCATCTATCTGCTTTCAGCATTTTCCCTCCCTTTGAATAAATTCCAAGTTAAAAATTAAGGATACAAAGCTCCTCTAGAGCTTCCCATGTTCCTAGTCCATTATGATATGACTATATAGATTCACTTCAGTTTCTATACACAAACCATAAAATTCCTCATTTTCCCGATCTCTTTGATTTCCTTTGTTTGTCATTAGGACTACAAGCATATTACCAATACTTTCTTTTCACTCCCCTCCACTAACTTGTCACCTTTTCAAAGAGCAAGGATGTTGTTTTAATACACGGTAACTATGTTTTATATAGACTGAAAATTATTACTGAACAGTAATTTATTCATTTACTGCAATCTCTTCCCCTACATATAAACACACAGGAAAATAATAATAATTTTCAACTCTATTACTCCGTTTTCCTTTTTAAAATTCAGATGCTATTTTCCGAGTTTTGCTCGGAGACTCATTTTCAGGAGTCCATGCAAGCTTGAGATAAATTTCCTCACTTTTTATACTTCTGATTTTTCTCCCCTCAAACCTTTTTTACCTCCCATTCTAGGTTCTCTCTTCTCCCTCACATTCTGAAGCCATTTTTCTGCTAGCTGCACCTCTCCTCCTGTCCAGAATCCTTCCCATCACACCTACCAGTATTTTACATTCTTTTGCATCTTCCCAATCTGAAAAGCCGAAATGATGAACGTGGCCTTTTGCTCGCAAAACGCTGCAGTGATTTACAGGACATTGACTTTCGCTATCTACCTAACAAACCTTTAAACAGGCCTTTGAGTTGGCTATTTAAAGGCAGTACAAAATGTTTTTTGAGTAAGATTCTCATCTTACTATCTTATGATCTTTACCTGCTTTCTGTCTGGAAGCAAGAGTGTAGTCCGACAAGAAAGGGATGATTTGAAGCCTGTTCAAAGACGTGTTTCTCTGTCTGAACCCAATCAATATCCTATTTATTTAAGAAAAGCGACATTCAGAAAAGGATTGCTGCACTTCTTAGGTCAAGTATTAATGACAAATGGCAGAATGGTATTCAAGCATTTTGCTGTCTTTGTTTTACTTCCAAGAAATTAATCATTATATAGTTCTCCAATATGAAGCAAGACAATTTAGCATACTCTTTTTCCTGTCTTGAGCACCTCATACTTTTAGCCTCATTGTATAACTAAGTACTCTTGGAAATGAACTAAACACTTAACTCTAAAAGATAAACTGGTGTAGACAAACGTAAAGTAGCATCAAGAAATGCAGAAATCAATGGGAGACCAAGAAGTAAAAGTAAAAGCTCTTGCATAGTAAACCACAGTCACTCGAGCCTTTTCAGAGTAGATCAGAGACACAAGGGAAATCTTCAGCAACAAGAGGTGCTTCACAGTTTAATATCACAATTTCCAACAAGTTTCCACTAATGACTGTATAAGCTACAAATAAACTGTTAAGATGGAGGTCTGACTTAAAGAGCAATTAAAGTGACATTACGAGTTCTTTGTGACAAAAAGAACAAACTTGAACATATGAAAACCACATTCCACCCATTTCTTTTTCAGCCTAGCAAGCCAACATAACAGGAATATATGGAATACTGCTTCAAAATAACAAAGCAATTCAGGCTGCTCACTGGAATTCTGCAGGAGCGCTGCTGCAGACAGTGCTGACCACGAAAGGAGACACTGATAACAGAGGCAATGAGGCTCATGACAGAGACCAGTGGCACAGGAGGGCAGCTGTGAGCCACCAGTCTGTCAATGAAGACCTCAAAATTGGTCATCTGTCTTCTGAACCTTCTATAGTGTAGTATGTATAAGACCACATGTATAATTCTCAATTAGTGGTGCAGATCCAGAAGCCTGGCTCCTACCCCATGGCAGATACTGAAGGTCTTTGGAAGAGTTGCTGGATTTATTGATAAAAAGCTTGCCTACCTCATCATCATTGACGAGCTCTTTCTTCACCACTTTCATTGCATAAATGCGTTCAGTTTTCTTCAACCGAACAAGCAGTACTTTAGCATAACTGCCTCTTCCTATAACCCGGAGCAAATCAAAATCCTGAAGACCCAGACTGGAGGAAGCTTTGCCACTTTCTCTAATGCTCATTGCCTTTTGACAAAGATAATTTGACATTGGTAAGTAGGCTTGCCAATTTTAACAACTGCAAAAGCTAGCATTTCAAACAGAACAGCAACATTCATATAAACAACGAACTCAATTAACACTTGTTATTCTTAACATTGCACTGTCCCAGAAAGGAATGTCAGGGCAAAGGAGGCAGAGGAGACTTGGCAGATAAGAAACAAACAAAACTGGATCTGTTGGAGCAGGTCCAGAGGCGGCCACAAAAATGGTAAGAGGGTGGAACCCCTCTGCTGTGAGGCCAGGCTGAGAGAGTTGGGGTTGTTCAGCCTGGAGAAGACTCCAGGAAGACTTTATTGCGACCTTTCAGTTCTTAAAGGGGGCTTACAAGAAAACTGGGGAGAAACTTCTTAGCAGGGCCTGTTGTGACAGGACAAAGTGTGACGGTTTTAAACTAAAACATGGAGATTTAGACTAGATAGAAGGAAGAAATTTTTTACAGTGAGAGTGGTGAGAGCCTGGCCCAGGTTGCCCAGAGAGGTGGTTGATGCCCCATCCCTGGAACCATTGCAGGTGAGGTTGGC
>JAVSBS010026283.1:0-22305 GCA_033124195.1 Coracias cyanogaster | reverse complement strand
CCAGAGAGGTGGTTGATGCCCCATCCCTGGAACCATTGCAGGTGAGGTTGGCCGGGGCTCTGAGCAACCTGCTCTAGTCACAGATGTCCCTGCTCACTGCAAGACACTGCTGGACTAGATGAGCTTTAAAGGTCTCTTCCAACCTAAACTGTTTGGATTCTATGAAACTGGAGGACTTTAGAACACTTTTAAATCAAAGCATATCTCAGCTCAAGGTTCAAAATAAAAGTGTGCAAGCCATACATGCATATACTGGAGTGAGCAACTCAAATCTGCTTTATGTACTAGTTTTCAGTTTGTGAGAATTACTAAAATCTTGAAATTGCGAAAGACACAGGCTTTAAGATCTCCAAATACAGTTACTAAGTATCTACTTTACCTCTTTTTCTTCACCAACATGGTCCAAGCTCTCGTGACTTGAGGGATTGTAAGGAATCACTAAAAAGGCAAGAAAAAATATTAGACTGATGCAACACAACAGTATTTTCTTTTGTCTTAAAATTTCCACACACAAGCTCAGAGAGGTACACAATTTCACTGCATCTACTGCAAGTATTCAAAACCTGCTGGGTTTGGTTTTGGCTTGTTTGGGTTTTAAGTCATTCTTTTGCAATAATGCATTAATAATCGGTTGTGGCTAATACAAAACCCTGTAATTACATTTGGAGATCTTTTCAGATTAATCTTGACTCCACATGCAGAGAATCTTGTGCAGAATAGTGGTTTGTTTGGTTTTTAAACTGATCATTGTGCACATCCAAATTCAAATGTTAGGACCATCGCTCTGATTACTACAAGCATGAACTTGTTTGGCTACCAATCTCGCAGAAAGCCCATCAAGGGGTTTTTTTGTTTGTTTAATCAGAGCATTTAAAGTACACAGGTCACCGGTGGAAAAATGTAACCAATGGCCTAAATTCTTCCTTTTCAGCAAGCTTTTTAAACTAAAAAGATTCAGAAAACTGAGGATTATTTATATCCCCCTTAGAATTAAAAAGATGTCTTATTTTTCTTGTGCTATGAAAAAAGGTAAAGAAGGGTTTTTAAAATTTTTACTGTAACTTATTCTGCTTCATTTTAAATCCCAGACTTTCGTTTCAACTACTTAACAGTGATTTAAACAAAAAAAAATATTGATCTTACCTGTTTCTACATTATCTGAATGCACTGATGATGGATCCATAGGCATTATTGGTTCCTGCAAATATACACAGGATTTTTGCAGTATACTGTCCAGGTGTGAGAGACATTATTTTAGAGACATTAAATGAAATAAATGATCCCTGAAGAATATAATCTAGCTACTTTAAAACTTGATTACTCAACATAGTTACTGCTCTAATCTGTAAACAATAAAAAGAAACCACTGCAGTCCCTATTATACCTATTTTTTGGTAGTTATGAAACGTTTCCAGAAGCTGTTGAAGTGACAGCTTAGTACAACTAAGAAAAGAAGTACAGTGTATGAGAAACGAGACAGAAAAGCTCGAGTACTTCAGCAGTATATATATTAGTCAAGTGAATTCACAAAATGTAGACTTGTAGCTGCCTGCTTTCAGTGCTAAACCTGGAGCAGTAATCATCTAAATTTTTTTTCTGGGGACTTCAGAACAAAAGATGATTTACATTCTTGGGACAAAAGTAAAAACTTCTGCACTTCATCTTCCTTTTCTGTAAAATGGGAAATAGTCCAATAACCTAACAGGTATTTAGAGAATTTATTTTACCTGTCCTTCACTTTGAAGACGTAAAATAGCGTTTGTACATATGTGCTATATAAAAACATAGTGAGGGATGGGGTAAACATCACTTATATGTTTATATTTGGCACAGGAAACGATATCAGATGTGAACATTAGTCTCTTGATTTGTCCCTAAATGTCTATTTTGCTAAGGGAATCCCAAACTTTCTTGCAAAGGCTCACAGTAACCATGAAGAATAATGTTTCATCTGCTGAGATTATTTGCTGAACGTAGTTTGAAAACCATTTAGTCTAAAACATTTTGTTTAATTGGTTAGTGGTTATTTTTTCAAGACAACCCTTCAGAGGAGTTTTACTTACTGGTTGTAGTGTATGACGGCCACATTCAATACTGACGAGTTTGTGACACTTCTTGTGAACAAGGAGTTTGCAATTGATGCATTTATATCCCTGGCGACCCAGGCCCCATATTCGGTCAGTGCAGATGGCACAATGAGCTCTCTAGAATGACAAATCAACAAAACCGCTCAAAACTAACGATAAAAACCTATTCACCTGCATTTTCATTAACAACAAGCATACAATAGATCAGAGAGATTCCTGCTGAACTTGCCACCATACTGAGAGTCTCTGTCTGAAAATTTGAAGAGCCAACAGGCAGGCACAATACAGAGCAGCTCAAAAATAACAGCGGAACGATCTGCAGCAAGCCCTGCACGGAAACGTGTGTCTGCAGAGAGAGGTGCGGGCAGAGCCGGGCCCTCCTGCCGCACACGGACCCAGAGGGGCAGGAGCCCACTCCAGGTCAAAAGCCTTGCAGCTGAACCTACAGGCTGCTGTGCCCAAGATGATTTGCTATATATCTCGTCATTTCTCTGTGTAGATCAGTCCTTACAGAGGAAGGCAGGAGAGCAAAAGCTTCATTAAATTAAACCAGATAACGGGAAATGGGAAGATTGCTGCTCACTGAAGGACATTCACAAAACAACTCAAAAGATTAATGAAAACAGGCTGCCTATGAAAGAGTGGGAAGTGATTAAACTACGGTGCCTTGACAGCCTTTGACCAGGTAGAGGTAAAAAAAAGCAGAAGTTAGATATGAAGGATGCTCAAGATGAAGTTTAGTGGAGATATTCTCAAGCATTAAGCGCATAATACACTAAGCTTAGAAAAGAAGGGAAATTTTTGAAGCTGTCAAGGAACTTGGCTTATTAAAATATTTTGGGTTTCATTTTTTGCTTTTGATCCTTCTAAATACAGCAGACAGCCTTCTTGGTCCTTAGCTAATTATATTTAACCATTGTTTCTTGAAAACATTACAAATGGTTTGTTATTTTCAGTCGATGACAGGCCATCATAAGCAGGCTGTCTGGAGAAACATCTGTTTTTCCTTTAAAAGTCACGTGCATCATAAGTGAGTTCAGATCTTTTTACGCCCAAAACTTAAGAACTTAAAATGTCCTTTCAGCTCACAGTCATTTAATGCCAGTGTTCCCTCTGGGAAGATTTTAAGGGAACATGGGAGCATTTATATAACTGATAGCACGGTTTCAGAGTCCATGTAAAGTGAACTGCAACAGAATTTTTTTTTTTTGTAAGTTCCTGATAAAAAAATAACGATTAAGTTTCCTGAAACTACAGGGTTACCAAAAGTCTACATACCATAGACAAATATGGAAAAATGAGAATAAAACTATCTTATTTTTTCAAGGCAGAGACACTGTAATTACAAAAGTAAGACATCCCTGTACCATGGTTTTAAGTACCCAACAAGAGTCTCACCCTGTTAAATCGTTTGGCTTGGAAAGTGTGACCATTTGCACAATAGAGCTTTCGCCACCGGCGGGCGCCTCGGCGATAAATGGATTCTAAGGGGAAAAACATAGGATTATATCCATAAAAATATAAACACAAACCTACAACATCTCTTCATGGATGTTTCTGTGTAGAGTAACCGTGGAGCAAAGTTTCACTCCTGCACGTTACAAACATGTTCCAAGTATCTTTTTCATTTATAAAATTTTGGAGAACATTTGAAGTAGAAAATCCCAATCAACTTAAAGTTAATTCTGCCTTCCCAAAGTTAAAAGGAACAGTGAGTCGAAAGAAAGCTGCTCAAACAACACAAACACTTGCGTGCAAAGTACGCACCTACCTTATCTAAACTTGGGGAGGAGCTGTGGGGAAGGGGAAGGAGGAGAGAAGGTGAATTTCAGGAGCATGCCCTGATTTATAAGATTGCTTACACAAATCCTCTGGTGTTTTAGATCCACAGCTATTGTTGTTAGCTTTATTTTTTTTTTTTTGCTAGAGGCATGTCAGGAACCAAAATTGAAAATGAAAATATACAAAAACTACACTGAATTGCAAATGTATTTCTGATTCAGTCCACAACCTCATTTTTTTTCAGAAAAGCAGCATTATCCATACTGTCAAAGTTAACTTTTAAGCATGCACATTTATATTTGTCAGAGACTTTGATATCAAGCTGACAGATACGTGTGTGCATAACATACGCGTTCTTTAATAAAACTTCAAGACATGGAGAAAATTGCCTCTTGAATGTCTAGTACATCAGCTAACATAACTCAGAGGTTTTCAGAGAATATTCCTGATAGTTCCTAAACATCAATTTAAAAAGAATTAACCACAGAACTCTAAATGGCGAGACGACAAGTCATTACCATTGGTTACCACTGGTTACAAGCCATTGTTCACATTACTCAGCCAGCAATCTGGCAGCTACCAAAAAGACAGGAATGAGATAAAAAAAAAACTGTCACGACAGAAGAAGCAAAAGCAAGGAAAGCAGAGTGACATGGATAGTTAACAGGAATGTGAAATGCTTATTAAAAATGATTCAGAAGTGACAAACAACATTTAAGTTTAGCAAGACTTTTTATTCCTTTTAAACATGTAATTTGTAGAGATTTGCATTATTAATATTCATAAGGGTAGAATGGCAAACTGTAGAATATCAAAATCTTCTACAAGAGGAAATCTGAATTCCTGATTTTCTGTACTTCTTAACTAAAACGCCTACTTACTATCTTCTCCTGGACAAGGCATGCCAGGCCGTTCTGGTACACAAGGAAATACTGCAAGAAAGATAATTAATTTCTGATTAATTTTTATTTTGGACAGAAAAAAAATCTTTGTCTTAAATACAACACTTCTAGAAGGAATTCAATCGTTTAGGAAGACAGCGCAGACTGCATTTTAACAAAACCTTGCGCAAGAGCAAGTGAGCTGAAAAGCTGCCACAAACCCCTTTTGCTGAGCGTTAACAGTGATATACAGGAGAAAGACAAGCAAAAAGCAGAATAAACCAAGTTATTCCCTAAAGAAAGTAACTAGAAAAAAAAGTAATGATTCTGGTTTCTCATGTAACCAATCACTACAGTCAATATTTTGAAATTTTGCCTATAAATGTATTATATTACAGTGTCCTAACAGCAACACATGATCTTGTCTGCATTGGCTATTTTGTTTTCAGTTTATTTTGCTTCAGTAACTGTCAGAGAGAAGTGTAACTTGGGAGAGAGAGCCCTTGTGCTGGTTTAATCAGAAGGTTATTCAACAAAAATAAATGGAGAAAGGGCAGATTAAAAAGCATACTGAGATAACATCTACAGGAACAGTGAAATATGTATAGCAACAGATTATATTCTTCTTCCATCTTTTAAAAGTCTGAGGGAAGCTGAGAAGCTGTTTTCTTCCAAGTGAGCTGATAGTGAACTAGAGGCTTTGCATCCTTTTACAGAAGGACCACGGTAAGATGCTGTGGTGTAACATGCCCGCTAAGACTCTTTACAATAATCCTCTGCTTTCCTGCTGTAAATCTATGTTAAACTGAAATCTACCTTCTACTTGTAAAAAGTTGCAAACAGTAAGAAAAATATATTGCAGAAGCTGCCAAAATAGGCCTAAAACCTTGAGCAATAAAAATTGAAAAAATACACAAAGAGGGGCACGACATTGTTAGATTCAAAACCGGTCTAAAGTACTTAATTTTAGAAAAGTCGAACTTTTTGACAAATCTGGCATCACAAATGGAGCTCATCAACTTTTCTTCTTAATATAGATGCTGCTCTAAAGCACTTATCTGTAACACTGTAGGACACCATACTACATATCTTCTGCCAGCAAGCGTACGAAGGCACTTGGGATGAAAGAAAGAGAAGCTGTCTTTCACCGATAAAATAACAGCAATGCATTTTTTCCTTCCTTAATTTAACAAAGAACATTAACAAAGTGCTGCAAAAGCACAGTGCATGGTTTCAGCATCCTCTGGACAGACTGCTGTGAGGAGGCCATGCAAAAGACACAGGTAACGCAAGGTAAAAATGCCCCTTCTTCACAGGTACAAACATGAGAACTAATGTAATACATTTCACCATACCATGAATTAGAAGCTCTGAATCCTTGTTTAGTTCGTACAACCGAAAGGCCTCTTCTAACTCCAGCTGAGAAGAAACTGTACATGGATCTCCTGTAGAAAGATAAAGAACATAAAAACTCAACTCAATGAGTTCTGTGCCATTCAACAGTTCCCTCTCAGTGAGTTCTAAGATAATTATTGTAGCAGACCAGAACAATATTCTCAGCTGTGGCATCATTTATTTTTAACACTGTTCAGAGAGCACATCTGAAAATGGTCATATTGAAAACTTTCAGGGAAAATAAAACCACTGTTGGTTTGGTCTGCTCCAAGAATGGTTACCCATTTCAGCACAGGAGGTGCAGGTTATCTTCCTACACCTCACATCCTTCTAAGATTCCATCTTACTTAATGGATTTTTAATTAGAACTGAGTCAATTCTATTTTCACAGGTGCTTCAACATTGCTAAGACTTTAACTAGGAGGTGCAGAAGTAGGTGGACCTCTAGTCTTTCCTCAAACCTCAAGACACTGGACAAATCCCATAACCTAAGGGAAAATATCCCATTTTTCTGATTTTTAACTAGTACTTTCACACTCACAGGCCCCTTTGAAGAAAAATCCCTTCAAGAAAGGGCAACAAGGCAGGAAAAATGTGTGGGTTGGTTGTTTGGGGCTTTTTTGTATTTTATAAAACAATTGCAGCTTTTGTTGACCATTTTATTTGACCATTTAAGATGGAGCAGATGATTACACAAGCATTTGGCATATATTTAAAAGCTTCTCTGACAAGATCGCACTGGATTGCTTTGACAAATCTGCGTTTCAGAAGTAACAGTTTAAGACTGACTAAAGTGTCTTTGTAGATAACTACTTTGTACTTCTAAAAAACATAACACGTATCCACAAAGGTTTTTCAGAATCATTAAACAACAGTTAATTACATCAGGAAATGGAGATCAAGCCAAATATCTGCTGTATGCAGGAGCAGGAAGGACCATAAAATCTAGCCTTGGCTCATACTCCTTTGGACACACAGCCTGTACTTTACCTAGTCCTCAAAATTCATCTAAGACTTAATCTGATTTTAAGTGACCTCCTGTGTCACTTAAAAGTGTGGACACTTAGAAGTGTCCAGACACTCCTATAAAGACTGCAAAGAACATCTGTGCAACCAAACATTTTCTTCACTGTCTGACACTGGTTAGTAACACTATAAAAAAAAAAATATCCCCCTGAAAGAAGAAACCTTGTTCAAAATAAGACCACAAATGAAACATTTCTTAAGCAATGTTGAAACTGAATCATCACTGAATTGAAGAAAGAAAATACTTCTGGTTATTAACTCAACTATTTCCCCCCACCTCCTTCCATGTACACAAGATGTTGTACAAGAACATGGGATTTATCTCTGCCTGCTCGTACTCCCATCACACCAGCAGAACAAACTTCTTTCTAGCCAAAATCCCATACAGCAAGTCTACTGTCATGTAATATTTCAATTTTTAAGAGAAATACTAGTTTCCACACCCTTTAGGAGTAAACTGGTTGTAGGTAGGCTCAGCTGGAGAAAAGCAGAACAATTTCCATTCCAGCTGATCCAATCTGAAAGTTTTACTGCTTTGAGTCTTCAATCAATACCATGGCTTGAAAGCTAACTAGCAATAGTCTATTAATTACCCACTTTTGTTCTATACTACAAGCTACCAAAGCTAATAGAGGCATTGCTAAGGCTTTTCAGTGAAGCCACACAGTGGTTCTAGCAGGCAGGGGGATATTTAAAACTCACCCTACAAAAGTTTACCCAGTTAATGTTTTGTTCCTAATGGATCCATTCTTTTCTATTGCTGAAATATTAAACTGTCCATTTGCAGTATTCCATCTTTATTCTTTTCTGCCTGTCATAACCCTCAGAATGAGTCTTTAAAGCCAGCGGTAGCCGTTTTTCACTGTACTCGCTCCCCCCCACAATTAGCCCATCCAGGTATCAAACTGCCTCCCCACAGCACGCGCACAGCGCCGAGCACAGCGGGAGGAGAAGGAACAACTCTATTTATTCAGACTATGAGAATCAACAAACCAGTTTTTCTTCATTTGTTTCTGACACCTGTGCAAACAGTTTTGTGTTTCCTTTTGGCAGAAGAAAAGGACGCTGTCCAGAACTTACACCTCGCTCCAAACTAGGAACATAAGGTTTATAGACATACTTTTTCAACAAGTTCAGAGCAGTATGAATTTTGCAGCCAAAGAGGTCTGGGATAGGTGTTAAAGGAAAATATTTACTTTTGAGTTATACAGCAAGAAACAATAGACTGAACACAAACACAAGTCTAGTGTCCATCCTACAGAACATTTCAGAAGCCAGGGGTAAGATGAACTGCCTGCATACAGAGGAAATACAAATCTGTCTAAAATCAAATTCACTCTATTTCCAGTTGCACTTAAGCACGCATTTTAGAAGTTTTTCCTCTCAACTCAACTAGGTCTGCCTCCGTGTGCCGTTACCTCTGTGAAATAGAAATAGTTATGCACAATGCTCTGCATCCTGCAAAGTCTAAAAAGACATTTAGTATATGACAAATAAAAACCTTCTGAGTAGGTAAATGCAGGTTAGTGACACATCTGATCAAGCAGTTCAGGCAGGAAGCAGTGAAGAGAAGGCCCAGACACCATGTGCCTTACGCTACAAGAAGCATGGGAAGCAGTAGAACAAGTATCAGTCCACACGACACACATTTCCTCATGCTACTCTAAGAATGAGCTTCGGTTTTAGTGAAGAGGATGCAATACAGGAATTTTCCAAGAAACCAAGCGATGAGTGTCTAGAAAGAAAACCCACCGTAAACACTCAAGAGAGGAAGAGAAGAGGCAGGGGTCTTGGCAAGGAGCCGCATTGTAGATGCAAAAATTACTCATAACAAAGATGGAGATTTTAATTTTTTTTTTTAAAACACTTTTCATTACCAGATTAACTTCTTCTCTACTGACTAAAACTGGAAGTCACTGATTAAAGCAAACACAGATTGTCTGGGAAAATTGAATCCTATGTGAGTACATTAAAAAAAATAGTCAAACTGCAGCATTGTTGGTTTTTTTTCCTTAAAACTTTTCCCTAAAGAGCAGAAATTGTGACAGAACTGTTCCTTCAAGTAAGCCATTAAATCTGCACAAATTTTTATACAAATGTTTCATTGAAAAGATACGTACTTTTTACTATGACTCTCCCTCTTCAGCGAGGAGTCCACCATCCTCCTCAAGATAAAACAAAGCAGCAAGCTTATGAATAAAATGTTCAACTCTGCAGAGAAGTTTGGTCATAAATGTTCATTTTACTGCATCTGCCTGGTGTAAATAACTCGGGAATGATGAGAGGAAGGGGGAGGGGGGGAAATCTGCTCAGATTCCCAAACCCCCATAATCTTCTGCCCCTATAGGGCTTCCAAAAATCAGCTTTGGTCCATATTTAGGTTTAAGCTGCGAATGAACTGGCACTCGCCCAATTTTGAACGGAAAAGCTGTAGGAAGGGGAGGAAACAGTTCTATAAGCACCCTTTATGCTAAACACCGCATATAAATACTAATCACTGTCAACAAATCACTGCACGTTATGGCCTTTTATATATTGCATCAAGTATTTAGCATGCTAAAATAGCTCAACAGCTATTTCATAATTCAGACATCTCTTTGGTGTAGCTCAAAACCCATGTGTAGCCTACACCAATTTCACAGAGGAAACAGGCACTACAAATAACCTTTTCAAAAAATTACTGCTGGATAGATGCAGCTCAGACTGGACTGCATCTGTTAAGGAAAAGGGAGAGCAGACTCTGAACTTTTTTATCCAAGGTAAACTTCAACATGGGTAATGTAAACACTAGAGGTGACAAGAGTTCTCAGCCAAGGTTGTTACTACAACACTTTGATGAAAAGCTGCTTGGACAAGTCATTTCTCTTTTGATAGTTTTACATTTTTCCTGATAGTTATGTGTTAATAGACTTGTAACAGCTGACACAAACACTCAAAATAGAATGGTTTTGGTTATACATACAACTCAACTATAAAGTTTTATTGACGTGGCAAATAAATACTCTAATTTGTATCTTTTAAGGTTAGTTTAGCTCAAAGATCTAAGACTTAAGGGGAACCGTGTGCTTCTTCAGGAGTATAAGGGAATACATTCCATTCCTTTTCTAATAAATACTAACACAGAATTCATATTTTGATAATCACTGAGTTGTAATTTATTGGGGAAAAAAAGAGCGCTCTCTAAGGTGTTTGGAACAACAACCTTGTTATACTGACTCTTAATACTGACAAAGGCACAGGATAATCACTATTTTTAGAATAAGATTTACTATTTCTAAAACATACTTATAACGTATGTACTTATGAAGTATGTTTTATATGTTTATCTTCTGAAGTCAGAAGGAAAGGAAGAGATGAAAGGGAAAAGAGAGCTAGACAGCTGAGGAACACATTGATCAAGTATTTATCTTAAGACCAAGAACAAAGCATCCATTTACCTTCTTCATCAATCCATTTCATGGTGAAAAGCTGCTCGTTGTCAAAGGAACACATGTCTCGAACTTCGCTGCACAGTCCCTCGAAGGAGATGGAAGGTTCAAAATATGTGATCATGATGTCCCTGACCGAGAGAAAAATAGATTTGAGAAGTTATACTGCAATATGTAACATCTGATCATCACCTCTAATGCCTTCCATATACCACTAATATAAAACCCATCCCTGCTGCAGCCCCTTCAAAAATATTAAAGTAATATTAGTAAACCATTAGCACCTAAGCTCCCTTCCTACAGCAAAGTCAGGCTCCAAGTGATTTTTGTTACCGACTACTTGACATTTAATCCTCCAGGTATCTGCTTTTAAAAAAATTAAGATTTAAATGCCCAGATAACTAGGAAGTGAGTTGCAGCAGGTATTAAACACACACAGAAATGAGATATATTACGGAAACAATACATGGAAACAAAAGAATGAAATGCTGCACAAGTTTTGAAGGACATTACTAAAGTATTGCTGGATTTGCTTTCTCTTTAATGGTTATTTTGTTATTAACAGTAAATTTTAATTCTAAGTATATAGGGCATAGTATATTCTATGATTTTATGTATATGTCTCTCTACCCTACTTCCCTCTCACTGTGGTGAAGCATCTCGGATTTCTTTTTAAAGGCACTTTCAGTATTTGGAACATCACCCCTAATCCACTAGGAAACCTGTATAATATTTTTCATTAATGTTTCATAACATCTACACAATCAAAATTTAGTTGGAGAAGATGTATATGTGTAGAATTAAAATTTAGCACTTTACTGTTAGGCCGAATGAGTATTTCAGTTATAAATAAGATTAAGACTTAGTTAACCTAGTGCTTTAAATATGTTAGCATAAAATGCTGCCTATTGTCTTGGTATTTGCTGGACCTTAAAGGGAAACAGATGACTCAGGCTGCAGCCCTTTAATCAAAGGATTTCAGAGATACAGTTCAGAGGGGAGAAAGAAAAAAAAACCAACAAAAAAAGGGTGACTTACAACACTCCTCTTCAAACATCTCATATAAGCCCAATGTTTGAGCTATGAAACTAATCTTCCCATAAAAACCTCAGACAGTTGGGATTTATTTCAGTTGGTGCCAGCCAGCAGCACTATTTCATGGAGGGGGACGGGGGGGAATAATTGAAGCAACAGAAAAAGGTTGTATCTGGTCAAAATTCATAGCAACACACCTACCAGACTGAAGGGTACCTATGCAGCGAGTTAAATGTCTTTAAAACACCTTGTGCACAAGCAGAGTGGTATCAGGTAGGTAACTCGATCTGTGATCACTGAACCCAAACCACTTTCAGGAGTGGTAGAGAACACACATGATGAATGTACTTGCCTGAGGGTCCTCTAAATTCAGCAGCATTAATTCAGCAGCAACTTCTAAGCACTCTAGAAGAACACCGAGCCTACTTCTGGATTTATGAGTGTGATCAGAGCTAGTTCAGTTAGGGGAAAGACTCCAGTAGATGTGTAGGAGAGTGAAATGACACTTCTTCCATAATACAAATAAGGCAGTCAAAAAGGTGCTGCATCAGTTGGCTGAGGAATCACTCCTCTTCTTCCCATGAGAAAAGAAGACAGACAAAACACTACCTGGACCCCCCTATCTAGACACGGTACTTTGTGGCTTCATCTGAAACACCCGATTTCACCCATCGCCACAAGGCAAACTGTGTTCTCTTCAATACAAAGGTCTCCCTTTGCTTCCTCTCTCAAAAAGCACAACCCATGACCCCAACCCAGTGTTTGTCTCTACAAAGGGAGGCAGATTTAACAGCGCGTTACTGCTACGGGCGCAGGCATCCAACAGCAGCGAAACGCAGGAGGCTGTCTCAGGAGGCAAGGCCTCAACCTGTATTTCCTGTTTCTCAGGGAAGGAAATAAGGCACTGCTTACCTAGCAGCTTCCCTGATTCTGTGCTGAAGTCTACCATCCCTTCATTGAGTCACGTTTTAGTGCAGATGTATTAACTCTGGAATATATTTTCTTAAACAAAACATTAAGTTCTGAAAGGCACTGAGAAGTTAGACGTAAGTATTTCAACTGTTCAGTTTGTGTTTGAAGTAGGCAGTAATGGGAGGAGATTACATCAAAAGAAGTGGTGACTACATGAATATTATTATAAAGCAAAGAGTTAGGTGACAGACCATTACTTTAAGAGACTGTAATCACTGATGCTCTAGCAAAAACTAGAAGATTAAAAAAAAAATTAGCAAAATCTGTTCAGTGGGTTTTCAAATTGGATGACTGAAGTCCATTTAAAAATAGATTTATCTGTACTAGAGTGAACAAAAAAAGTCACAATGTTAAGATGTACTGAGTGACCCAGGAGTCCCTTCCTATCTATACAGTAAAAGTTGGTACCAATTGAAAAAAAAAAACCAACAAACTAACCCTCCTTCTACTTGTTGCTAAGTAGCAAAGTAGTTGCCCTTCAAATAAAAGGGGTTTAACTACTTCAGAATATAAGCAGTTCTCTAAATTGCTACCCTAACACCTCCAACAGGACATGTATTGGTTATTAGATACATTTGGAAGATCTTAATGTCTCTGTTACAACAGACTGATCAGTCTTTAAGAGAACCTGAGCTAATAGCAATATAAAAACAAAAAGTATGAACAAAGCTCCACACGTATTCTCTAGCACACTTTTTCCTAGAGATGTGAAGCCAGCTTTATGGAACAGAGAAATTGAAAGGTCACAGCTCTTCCTAGAAGCTTTATTTTGCTATTTTAACTATATTGATGACACAGACATTTTCTGCTGAGAGGGGCCTCACTTCCAGAGTGGTTCTGTTATCACACTTTTGCATTATATGTTATTTTCCACACTTCTTGCACATAACACCGCATTGATGATGTCTTAGTTAAGAAAAAGCGGTATTCACTCAAGCTAAGACATAAAGTTAAACTCTACCGAGAAGAAATTTGGCATTTTAAGCCAAAATTAATAGGCCAAGTTAAAGAACAAAGGAAAGTTAATGTGGACCACAGCCTGCTGCCTCACATGAAAAAAATACAAACTGTTTTCTTTCACTAATACGTGGGAAAAATGCCTTGACAATAGCCCTTTCCTTCTGGTAAAGATAAGCTTACACACTGCTTTTATTAAGTGTGTTTGTTACAAAGCTATTCTAAGGCATAATATCCTTATTTGTCTCCTCATGACACACAGGCAATTAGAAGAAAATCAGATTTAAGCACACCCATTGCAGCGCCACATTTGAATTTGTCAATTAACTCTTACAGTGGAAGCACCAGGTGGTTTAGAATTTGGTTCAGTACTATTAGAATAGGTCTTAATTAGAGACCTGTGAGTAGAAAAAGTGCAAATAAGCAAGACAGTACTTGTGTCCTGAGTTACTTGCAGTTAAAATGTTGTCATTTATATCTTCCATAAATATTAATAAAGGATCATTTTATTCATAATAAAAGGCCTGCCTGAATCAATACCCTGCAAGCATAAGAATCAGTAAAAGATAAACCTTAGAAAGACTGAGAAAATGCAAACAGTAAATCTAAACATAAACAGTAGAGAACAGATTTTAAATATCTCTAAAAGACCACAAACCTCATCACTACCTTCCCCACCTTTCCTGAGATCAAACAGCTTTTCTCATGCCTTTTCTTTTACAGATCATCCAACAGTTGTAACATCCTTTAACCAAAAAAACCCCAAACGCAGCCACAACCAGCCAACACAAAAAACCCACTACCCCAATGCCAACAGTTAATACCAGTATCTCATTTTTTACTCCTGAGCTTAAAACTCTGTGAGAGACTACTGCTTGAGATGTTTCCACCTGCAACCTAATAAGGCATCCCATATCATGTGTGTGGAAATACACAGATACATAATCACATATTATCTACATATCCACACCTGGGTCACTCATTAAGGCTTCTGATAATGTCTAATTAGAGCTTACTGAAATAAACCTGGAGAATTCTGCTGTTTCAGTACCGCAAGGTGCAGGCACTGCCATTCAGAACACTTTAAAGCAGCTCTTTCTCCAGTGGAAGTCTGAGGTCTCAACCTGTTTGCTCCCGCCATCTGTTTTTCTGGAAAAAACATATCACTAGAAAAATTAAATCATGTTGAAACAGCAAGAAGGGGTGAAAATATGTGTTCAGATGCTTGGACCAAAGCTTTCTTAGGCTGAATGCTCTCCTATGCAGAACTTGATCCTCAACAGATAATGAAAGATGTTTAGCCAAAGAACTCATCAGGAAGTACTCAAGACAAAGAATAATACAAAGAAAGAATGGAAGAACTCAAAAGCTCTTAAGAAATTAATTTCCTGGAAATATTTGTGGAGGTACATTTTGATTTTACAATTAAAATTGAACTTTTTTTCCCCCTCCACCCTTCCCACACATGTAAACATATTAAAATTAAGAAAAGAAGCAACTTTAACATGTATCATGAGAGGAATGCCAGGAGTATTCCTTCATTTGAACAAAATCAAACCGAGGGTGGTAACCTATGGCTTTAACTGTACTACAGCCCACATAGCTAACTAGTGCAAAATCTATGCCTGGCACTGTAAGAATGCAAGCCAGCAGTTTAATCGTGGCAGAAAAATGGTTCTTCAAGTTCACTGTTTGGTTGGATTTTTTCTTTCTTTAAATCAACAGCGTTAATTCTTCAGGATTCGTGGAGCACAAGTGTTATTCCTACCTGCTCTGTACCGCTCCAATGCAATCCTCCCCTATGAATTAACGATATAATAGCTTCTTGGACTGAACTGACAAAAAGTATCTACAACAAACGAGATAAGGCAAAGGGTAAACTTTGAATAATATTAGGAAGCTGAGATGGTTGTAATTACAGATGCTGTTCAGTGCCACACATTTGAAGTGGCTACATTTTGTTACTGTATCAACAAAAAAAGTATGTAAACACTTGGTGTAATAAATTAAATTCCTAAGAACTCGCTCAGGAACCTCTATTACATGCAATGCACAGATTATAGTGACTCTTTAATATAGATAAGACTATTTTCAGCATTTTAAACAACCAGGCCTACGAGAAAGATAAGCACAGCTTACCCGAGAGAAGGAAATACCTGGGTAAACTCAACCCAATGCCCTAATTCCTGAGTCTCCGGGAATTCCCTTTCTCTTATTCTGATGATCTGTGTTCATTTTAGGAAAATTCTCCTTCCTGCTTTTACATATTCCATGAATTTCAGATAAAGAATTATCCCTGTGTGGCTGAATGAAACAAAGAC
Organism: Coracias cyanogaster; assembly: GCA_033124195.1. Taxonomy (NCBI): domain Eukaryota; kingdom Metazoa; phylum Chordata; class Aves; order Coraciiformes; family Coraciidae; genus Coracias; species Coracias cyanogaster. Next base: position 6,421 of record JAVSBS010026283.1, on the reverse strand, counting down.
CCTTCAAAGACTTCTTCATGAAAGTCTTTGTCTTGGCTGAGAAAAGCAATTAGGCTGTGGGCCAGACTAAGCGACGTTTTGGGGATTCAGGTTCAGCTCTCTGCTCCGAGTCAGTAAGCGCAGCGTCTTGAACCCTAGGAGAGTATCCCGACTATTAGATTCCCAACCATTTAAAGAATGGATCTGTGCTTCTGAGTCACTGGGTTTTCTTCTCTAACCAGGACCTCCTTCAGGAAGCTGGAAAGACCTTCCTAGCAAGACTTTGACAATGATTTCTACAACGCATATAAATGCTTCTGTTAAAATGAAATTAAGAGAGATTAACATTTCCTAACACTATTTTTCATTAAAACCTCTATCCAGCTCTGATTTTGAGACACTTTATTTCATGAAAGGGGAAAATGCTGATTTTGATAATCAGCATTTGGATCATGAATCTCCAAGCCATTTCAGTGTAAGTGTAGGTTAAGTAGTTTGCTTTGATACCCACTTCTTGGTAGCGCTAGTACTGTTGTAAGAAAGTAGAGAGAATAATTTTAGATCTCAAAAAAAAACATGACTAAGGCATTCAGCTTGTTTGTCGGTATTCACAATGTTTAACCAACTCCCTGTATGACTCAGTGTCATTATTAAGAGTAAACTGATAACTGCATTAACAGATAGAAAGTCAGTAGATGAGACTCAAAAGAAACATTCCAGTGCCTCAGAAATTATTACCTAATATTTCAAGTGTCATGAGCCAGCATTCCTGTCCAATGCAGGCTTTTTCTTCCTTACTCCCACAGCCCTGAGCTGCTTTCTCTCTGTTCTTGCACCAAAGCCTCATTGCGCTAAAGCAAGGATTCATGTGATCGCATGTGGAAATGATCAAGATTAAAACTGACCCAGCAGAAGGGAAAGAAATGGTTTTAATCCAGAACACTTTTCATTTTAGCTCACTGCCTAAGTGAATGCTTCTGCCAGCTGATAGCCAGGGGCACCTCCTCATCCTTAAGAAATGGTGGATTAAAGGGACTGTAAATCAAAGAGCTTAGAATTTCACATACTATTACTCTGACTGTGTTTCACACGTCCCTTAAAGCCACAGATCGTGCCAGTCTCTACAGACTTTTGTCAAGAAAAGCCCCAAAGCAGATACAAGCCAGAAATCAAACATGGTAGCAAACACCAAGTTCTCAGCATAGTTTCTATACCTCTCCTTAAAATTATAAGGCTAGAGATACCAGATAGTAAATACTGTAAATGAAAAACATCTTTTCTTGCACTTGATGCAGATAACTGGAAGGAAGCTGTTGAGAGTATCATGTGCTCACTCTTAATACGAAAATGCAACCTACATATTTTTCGGCTTAAATCACCTCCTCTTAAGCTTAATGGCCCAATGAACCACTGTCAACCCTTGCACTCAAACGTTTAATTAGGTCCTGTAACTGTTACTGTTTAATAGGGGGTTACGAACCCAAAGCAGAACACTTCTTTTGCCTTATGTTATTGTTGGAGAGCCACTGAATTAGACCAGCAAAATTCAGATTTTAATTGTGCAGATCTTTAGCTTTTTCTTTTTTTTTACAGTGGAAGCATAATCGACAGTACATACATACTAGTTCCTACTCACAGACTCCCTCGGAAGTTACTCAGTCCCCGGTAAACATCCAAACACTCTTTCCTTTAGACCTGCACATCACGTCACTCGCAGAGACCAGGCCCAAAGCCGGACCCTGGTTGCGTTTTTAAGTAGGAATTTTGGCACGTGTCCCCCAGTAAAGCGTTCCCAAGGAATATGCACTTACTACCGGGAGCAGGTAAACAACGCGGGCCTGGGGGTGCGTGGGAAGCAGGGCGAGCAGGGCAGGGGAGGCCCCTCGCTCCACCCGTGCGTACCGGGAGGACGGAGATCCGACAAGCCCTGACAAGGCAGCCGCCGGCGGAGAGCTGGGGACATCCTCAAAGCCCGCAACGCCGCCGCTCCGCCCAGCCCCGGAGAAGTCTCCTCCGGACCCGAGGCCGGGCCGGTCCCGCTCCCGAGGTACCGGACCGGGCAGCGCCGGTCCCACCGCCAGCTCTGGGCGCTGGCGAAAGCCTCTCCTCACGCCGGCCGCCGCCCCTCCGCCTGCCCGGGCCTCACTCACCCCTTGTAGTAGGTTTTCACCCGGACCTGGTGGGCGCTGTCCCCGCCGAGGCCGCCCCCGCCGCCGCCCGGTGCCGACATGGTGCTGTTGCCGCTGCTGTCCCGCTGCGTCGGCATCCCCCTGCCCCGCGGCGGGCGGCACCGCCCGGGCTGGCGGGCGGGCGGGCGAGGCTATGGGCGGGCTGGGGAGCGGAAGGAGGCGGCGGCGGCGGCGGCTGCGCGACCCCCGCCGCTCCCCGCCGCCTCTAACGCTCCGCGCCGCAGTCCCTCGAGCGCGGCCGGGCCCGCCTCCGCCTCACGGCGCCAGCACGGGGCGGGCGGGACCACGGGGCGAGGGGGGGAGCACCGGCAAGGCGCACGGGAAGAGCGCGGAGCCGCGCGGGCCGGCGCAGGAGGAGAGCACGGACCCTCCGCCGGCAGGAAGAGGAACCCGCTCCGGCAGCGGCCGGCCCGCAGCTCCGCCGCCCGGGGGAGGCGGGCGCCGCGCTCCTGCGTCACCCCCTGCGCGCTACATGGGCTCTTCCTGCGGCGCACACCTGTGGAGCGGAACGTCCCACGCCGAAGCGGAAGGGGGGGAGGCAGCGGCGCAGCGCCAGCCGGGATCCCGGCAGCGAAGTTCCGGAACGCGCTGCTCCCGGTCAGGCGGGCTCTCGGGAGCCGCCCCGGCAGCCCCTCTGCTCCCTCTCCCGCGCCCCGAGCGCGGCCGCGCTCCGCTGCCTCCCCGCCGCTTGGTCCGGCGCGCCGCGAGGCATGCTGGGACTGCCGGGCGGCGGCGCGGGCCTGGCGCCGGCACGGCGGGGAGCGATGCCGGGCGCGGGCGTGACGGCCGGTCTCAGCGGGCGGCCCCGCACCGGGAGTGACGGCCGGTCTCAGCGGGCGGCCCGGACAAGGCTTCGCGTACCAGGCAGCTGCGGTTGCCGGGACGGGCCTCCCGAGCTGCCGCTTTTGAGTTGCAGGCGCCCGGCCTCTTTCGGCAGCAGCTCCACCACAGCCGGGGCTGCGCCGAGGAGGGGGAGCGAGGGAGGAGAACCCACCGTTTCACTGCGGTACCAATGGGACGCGCCCGCACTGGAGCTCTGGAGAGCAGCCGCGCTGTCTGTAAGCGGTGGGCCCAGGCTCCAACGGGGATCTAACAGAACCCATCGCTGCCAAGGAGCGTCAGGAAAAAGTCTCGGGCCCACAGGCAGCGTGCTCCTTACAGCCACTGCTAAAACCTGCTCATTCTAAGGAATCCACACAATAGGCACTGCCCGTGAGACGGTATATTCAGTTCAGGGGAAGCTTTAATTACCGCGTGTCAGATGGCTAAGATATTTTTAAAGAAAGGAGCAAAAGAAGGGGGGCAAAGGGGGATGGTTAATAAAAGGTACTTTATTAAAACTGTTAATCATAAGCCACCTTATCACTGCAAGTAGTATTTCCTTCCCGCTTTGCCTATTTAACAATACATCAGTAGCTGAGCTGGTAACATATTTATATTGCTCAGTGTTTGCTGGAGAGATGGATGCTTCTGGCAATCCTACAAAACAGGGAACCTTTGTTTCCTTCTGCTACAGCGAGAACAATTCCTTTTTCCCACTGTCCTGCTGCCGTCACCATCACCCCTGATGTCTGTACTGCAGCACAGCAGAGTTCAGCATTTCGCGTTCAGTTCCAGGCTGCTCCATCACACCAGCGCTTCTAAATCCACACACCTCGCTCCTTCTCATAGCCATGAGAAAACAGCTCAAGGCCCCATGTGCTGTTTACTTTAGGTGTGCTTATAAAGCACAGCATTTTTTTTCACGCTACCTGACCTTCCTGCACTAGTTGGCTTTATTTTTTTTCTTCGGACTAAAGTTATTGGCTTCACCCACAGCCTTTTTGCACATCAGGAAGTACTTTGCTGTAGCTGAACTCTCCTGTATCTTGCACCAGTATGTCAACATCTTTTCTATTTCCTGCTCTATCTCCAGGAGTATTTCAACATAAGTCTTTATTTTCCATACAACTCCTTCCTTTGTAACCTATGAAAATTCCCATTTTCTTGTACTGAATTATATAATCTTTTATAGAAACCAGGTATCTTCACTAGACCTACTAAATTGTCACTACCCATCACAGGCAGTCCACCCATGGTCAGCGTGACTGCTTTACCTTTCAACAGTTCACGCTCGTCTGTAATGCTCTGGGAGGTATTTGAGTTTTCTAAGATGCTGAGACTTTTTTCTTTGCAAAGTACTTACCAATCTCAACTAGTTGCTAGACATCTAGCAATTTTTTCTCCACTTCCTGTCCCCTTGCCAGTTGGTCTAAGTAAGGAAACAGCAAAGGAAATACTGCTGAGCTACATGTTACTATTTGCTCCTATTGCTCTTCTAGGAAGTTTTTAGCCAATTTAACTCTTATCCACACAAGTGTTTCTCTGTCAAATATTTAGTGTCACAACCCAGCACTCCTGTCCAACATTGCAGTTTTCTTTCTAGCTCTCACTGAGCTGCTTCGTTCTGTATCATGGGGAATACAAGCACCTCTCAAAATACTTGTATACCTGGAAGCTATATAATAATGTTACATAATTCTAATATATAGAAGATATTTCTTCATCATAAGAAGACATTTCAACGATGAGAAGACAAGTTGCTGAGTTTGTCAAGACGTCCCACAATACCTGTGGTGTAGCAGCTACTTGACTATATGGAGGTTGGGCTTTGCTCATCTATGCCAGGTAATATGCAGCAGCTGCTAATTTCAGACAGGAATTATTGACATAATTAATCTCTGATTAATTATGGTTAATTCAGAGGGGCAGGTGGCCTTCCTCATAGCAGGGAAAGGCTCAGAGAACAGTTCACAGGGAGGAACTGAAAGCGAAGTTAACAAGGCTAAAAAACTCTTCTGTTTTATATTCCTTAGAGACATTAAAAGTTCACCACTGGTGTTTGTTCTGGTTGGAACTGCTGAGGCCCATGAGCAGCCAATGTAAAAAAGCTCGATGAGCAGGTATCTCCCTCACCCTAACCTCCTACCAGCACTCTCAAAACAGCACATATCACATCCTTCGTTTTCCTACCATAGGTAAAGCTTGAAATAAGCTTATTTGCCACAGACCCTACCAATGTATAGCTCAACTCTACCACTCCCACAGGAAAACCAAAGTAGCTGCTCCTGCACAGCTACACACACAGCACCATCCACTACTGTGGGCTCTGAGGGAGACTGTTGTGCTAGTTCAGCCATCATCATTTTATGCTGCCATCCTGATGACACAGGCCAATGCTGAACACAACAACGTCCCCTCACAAGTCTTCATAGGTTCCTGTGGGCCCAGCTCCTCCGCTGCCCACTGAGGTGCCAGCATCACCCGCTGGACACAACAGGGAGAGATGGCTCCTCAGTGGCTCCTCACATGGAAGGACACCACTGAGAGACCTCAGCAAGATGCAACCAGCCCCAACAGAAGCCACACCCAACAGGAAACTCTTCCAACTAATTGGCTCCTGGTTAATATAGCCCTGGCCTCACCCACCACCCCAACCACCACCACCTGGGTGAGGGCAGAGACACAGGTGGCCCAGGTTCTGCCTCTGGAACATGAAGCTAATGAGAAAAACAAAACATTCTGCAAGGTTGTGACTCATTCACAGGTCAACTCCACCTTGGGGTGCACAGCTCAGGCCCCAGCACTTCAGAGACCAGCCCCCTCACCCCAGCTAGGCTGCTGCTCTCCACCACAACCTCCCTGCCTTAACACGAAGCCAGTCACTCCCTCACCGCGAAATCCGGCAGCCAGCCGGGAGGTTCACCGGGGCCGCCCAGGTCGGCTACCGACACCTCACGGACGACGTCAGGGCGCGGCGACAAGATGGCGGCGGGGCCCGTCACGTGCCCGGCGGCGGCGCGCAGCGCGCCTGCGCGGCACCGCCCCCGGAGGGAGGTGAGAAGATGGCGGAAGCGGAGTGAGCGGCTTGTCCGAGGCGAGTCTCCCGGCGGGACGCGCGGAGGAGGGGGAGCGGCAGCGGCAGGCCCCGGCCAGGCCGCGGCGGGGCGGGGCGCGTAGGCGGGGACCCGCGCCCTGACAGCGCCCCGGCGGCGGCGGTATGGCAGGGCCCGGCCCGGCCCCGCGCAGAGAGCGAGTTCCTCTTCTCCCGCCCACCCGTCCTCCCTCCTCGGCGGCGACTGGCGCCTGGGGGGACGCTGAGGGTGGGGCGGCGGCGCCGGGTCGGAGCGCGGGCGCCGGTTGTGGCGGCAGCCGGGCCGGGCCGGGCTGGGCGAGGCCGCAGCCCGGAGCAGCGGGCTGTGAGGGGTGGGTCA
>JAVSBS010026281.1:0-22776 GCA_033124195.1 Coracias cyanogaster | reverse complement strand
CAAACTATAGTCTGGCCCCCGACAGTGTCTGAGGGACAGTGAACCGGCCCCCTGGTTAAAAAGTTTGAGGACCCCTGAACCCCTCTGCCAGAACAGGGCCACCTAGAGCAGGTTACACTGGAAGGCATGCAGGTGGGTTTTGAATGTGTCCAGAGACAGAGACTCCACCACCTCCCTGGGCATCCTGTTCCAGTGCTCTGACCCCCTCAAAGCAAAGAAGTTCCTCCTCATGTTTAGATGGAACTTCCTGAGCTCAAGTTTATTTCCATTTTAGTCCTACTAAAACGCCTGATAAATGGCCTGCCCCCTGAGGATGAGTTGTAGCACTGAGCCTCCAGTTTAGTTGTCTTATAAAGTGTCTGAGATATGAAAAAAACCTGAAGTTTTCTTCCAATGTTTAGTTGTCCTAGATTGGATAGCAGCAGAGGGTCATATTAGCTTCTGTGAGATGAAAGAATTTAATGCATACTGATTATATGTTACTGCTATAAGCAGAATAGCAACACTTTAAAAGAGTAAACGCTCTTTCTATAAACACTATGCATATATTGTAGAATTAAATCCCCAGTTCGAGAGCCTGATCCTTTTTTTTATGAAGGCAGGGAAGTGCAATGGATGTTGCTATATTGCCCTCTCGTGGGGCAAGCCTGGAAACAGCAGCTAAAGGGGCCCGAGCTGCCAGCTCCCTTCCCTCAGCGTCATGGGTTTTCCAAACCAAGTGATGCCCTGCCTGAGGAGAAAGTGTTGAGAGACTTCTGCATGGTAAATATTTAGTCAGATAAGCCCATTTTCCCCTAAACCTTCTGTTTCTGCATCTCTGTAGAAAACAGCTCCAAGGGCAGTTCCCGAATGGAACTGCAAAAACTGTCCCATAACATCAAAGCAATAAGAAGTCTGAATACTGCACAACTCCTCTTCCCAACTCTCTTTCTGCGAGACAATGCAGCAAACAGTAACAAAAACGCAGGAGGATGTACAACACTGTTTCGTGACACAGTGAACAGATGACACGCGTGCCAGCAGCAAAGAGAGCATGGTAGGGATAAAAGTCTACACACAGATCCACTTCTTGCTGTGAATGATGCCATCTATCATACAGATTGCTGCAATTGCCTCCCACGTTGCTATATCTCATCTCTATTCTGTGCTGTTCTTCTGGGAATTTCAAAGCAGTGTTCTCCTGTCTAGCCATGGTACTTTTGTCACCCGCACTGAGTTGTCTGAGTACTTCATAGTGTCTGAAATATTTATCCTCTCACTTTTCTTGTCAGGTAAGGAAATTCTCCATTTTACAGATGACAAAGTGAGGCACACAGATTAATTCTCAGCTCCAAAAAGAGAATTATGCATGGAAAGTGGTGCTTAGGCAGAGTTTAAGAGTCTATATCCAAAATGTACATTGTGAAATGGCCAGAGGTGTCTGCTGGCATGCAGAAAGCTGTCAGGGAGTTCCCTTCTCTGTCTGAGGGAGAGGAAAAGTGACAGCAGTTCATCTCCTTGTTACGAGCCATTTATTTCTGGATATGAAATAGAAGTTCCTAAATAAAATTGCATTCAAATAGGACTTCACATGCAGCCTGTGCTACAAGCAATCACATGGGGGTGGAGGATGAGGCACAGACTGCAAAGCTCTAGAGTGGAAGCAATCAAGATCTTGTCCTACTCTGCTGTGGCTAGCTGAGGGAAACACTGCCTCCCTTGTTTTATGCACATAGGACACCTATAATACTCCCAGAGAAAATCTTCTCTGAGAGCCTAGTGCAGTGTCACCAGGCATGCTGTACATGGCCTTGGCTTTGCTAAGCCAACCAGTAGGTTTATGCTTAGTTTGTGAGGCTTTTTGGGGCCTTAGCTGCTGTTCAGGATTCATTTCACAAGTGTGAACTATCCTGGAGCTCAGTTCAGATGACTCTATCACAAAATATGATGCCCTACTTCTGTCCAACAACCTAAAGCACTGCTCCACAAAACATAAACCCTGCATTTTAGGCTCTTTTAATCTCATGAAAGCTTGAGCCTCCTCCTCTCTGATCTTAGAAAAATGCCTTAAATGTTAGGCACTGGATATTTGGGGTGGGAATGGTCCCCACTACTCTTGGGCCATTGTAGATGTGAGAAAGGAAGGACCGCAGCACCAGCAGAGAGCAGCCATTGCTGGAGTCTGGTGGGCTGTGTGTTTCCTGAGGGCAGGACTCCAGCTCCTACTCTAGAGCATTTGTCTCTGTTTTATGAGAACAATGTTTCCAGTTTCCTAGTAGCCTGAGGAACCCCAGAGTGCCTCTCCCCAAGCCAAGTGCCTACAGCCAAGGCTACTGATCCAGTCCCCCGTGGGACCCTCGCCTTCTACTCTCACAAATTCTGCACTTTTGACTGCAGAGCATTCTGAGTTCAGTAACAGAGATGAGCATTGCCTCTGCAGAAAATGCCCCATAAGCTGGCAGCGAACATATTTTCCTGTCACGCAGAGCCATTCCTTCAAATGTTGACCAGGGTGATGCTGGTCTGGGATTTAGCTCTCGCCTCCTTGGCACATTTCATAATCCCTGGCTATGGAAGAGAGCAGGCAAGACGCTGCAGGCAGTGCTTTCAGGGCTCTGAATCCCTCTTTCCCCAGGGAAACATCAAATACAAGATTTCAGCTCTCTTGGTGTTTCTGATTGACTAGTTTAAAACTCCCCTGTGATCAACAGTTTAACATCCCCACTTGGTTGGCTGATTTTCCTGTCTGATGGAGAGTGACTGTCACCCCACCAAGTCACCCTTGCAGAAGGCATGGCAGGGCAGGTGCTGACAACAGAGATGCCACCTCCTGTACATTGCAACTCCTACAGCCCGTTGCTGAATGCCTGCTGAAGTGCACTTGACTGTTGAAAGCAAACAGCCAAACTGGTCAGACTGCTTGTTTTCTTTCTTGCATTTGTGACAAAATAGTAATTGCAGAGCCCATCTCCCGTAAAATACTCTGTCTGAAAGAAGTTTTTCATGGTATTTATGAACAGCACTCAAATTTAGGCAACTAATTTAGACATTTAAATTAGGAGACCAGCCTGCCTCGTTTCCCTTGTACAGCATGTGGAGAAAGAAAAGCTCACCCAGAAGCATTTCAAAGCTGGAACTAAAGGTCAGGGGCTGTATTAATCAGTGGTAGATTATGCTGAAATGCAGTGCAACATCTGGATTTTCTGATTTGTCCTCTAAGGGTCTCTCTCCTCTGCAACTGTAAGACTAGGCAACTCCTTCCATTAAGTGTATCTATCTCCTAAATGTGACCGTTTGAGGAGAAATAGCATTAACACTTTTCTACTTGATAATGCAGCCCAGCAGTAAAAGAAAATGTTACATTTGAAAACAGATAATGTTTTTCTGTAGACTGCAGATAACTGCTTTTGAAGCCTCATTCACCAAACCACTTGAGAATTGATTCAAAGCCCACCCAAAGAAGATCATGTCTTGGTATGTACATGGCTTTAAGCAGATGCTTAAGGACATCTCTATTCAGCAAAGCACACAAATGTGTGTTTAAATCCTGCTGAAGGCCAATTTCCCCCGAAAGTGCATTATTGAACTGGGATTTCGAAATATATCACCACCTCTGTTTGAAATCTTTCCTCACTTCAGAGCTCTACTGTTTCAGAAAAAAAAAAGCCATATGGAACTAATCATGCACATTTTGTCTAGCAGATAGGCATTATAGCAGATTGTGTTTTCCCTTCAAGTGATTGTCCATATGAGCATGCAAACTGTGGTGTGCATATATCCAGACATGTAAGACAAGGTTTTTAGCCCTAACAACATTCTTATGATGTACCTCCTGCTTAGTTGCATAATAATTAGAAGAGATGAGCACACTCATCATTGCCTATCTACCAGCCAAATGAGGCTTTTAAATTTTTTTTTTTTCATTCTAACCTGCCCTCACTCAGACCTCACTCTTTTTTGAGCTTGAACTTCAGTACTGGCTTACAGAGAAACAGAAGAGGACCAACACTGCAGAATTTCTACCAATTATAACTCCAGGCCTAGAAAGCAGGCATCAATCACCTGCAAAGCAGCCCAGGAAAGTGGCTCTCCATCATTACTGACATGTTCATGATGTGAGTTCTCTCTTTATCTTTGAAGCATATAAAGAGGTTTGATTGAGCTCCCTTTCCTTATTGTTGCCTCCAGCTGGCATGGTTGGTCTCTGTCATGATGGAAGAGGGCTGGGTGGCGTGGGAGGTGAAGGAGAGTTGGCAGAAGGAGAAGGAGAGAGGAGGAGAGGGGAAGCAAGGAGAGGAGGGGCATGGCTTATCTTTCACCCACTAAAGTATCTACTTCTCAGGATTTCAGGGCACTTCTCAGGCACTTCCTCAGGTGAGTCTTATCAGCCAGCACTGAATAAGGACTTTATACCTCTCGAGAGAATCTAGATCATTCTTTTTAAAGATTTTTTCAAAACCAGCAATTTTATTCTAAACTTCAGCAGCCTGCCAGAACAAGATCTGACAGCTGAAAGAGATTTTACCAAAGGGACTCTCTCATAGTCTCAGACATGGCTCTGAGGAATCAGTCATGTAGACAAACCTGGGCCCTTGCCTTAGGCCAGGCTCTTTTCCAGAGCCTGTCCTGCCCCTGAGAGACCATACAGACTGCTCCTCATGTCCAGGCTATCTCCCTCCAGTTCTCTCCAAATCTTGCACCAATGAAAAGAACCAAACAACCTAAATGTAGGGGGATGAGTGTTAAGTTCCTCTGAGATGGTTTATGGCATGGCAGCTGTATGATATATACTTTCCTCTTCTCCACACAGGTCCTTCTAGCAGCAGCTCTTTTCTCAGCCTGTTTGGTAGAAGCAACCAGCTTCTCTTCTAGCATGGGGGCTAGACACCCAGACCTCCTCATCTCAGACAGGAAATTCAGATCAATGACCCTTTTCCCTCAGAAAATGGATTCCCTTTGGATTGCCTACTACCAGACTCTCAATGTCAACCACTTTGACAGCCCCTTGCCTGACTGTATTCCCTCTTGTAGTTGCATGAACTTTTATGTAGCTGGAGGACATACGCTTTCAAAACAAAACTCTGACTGAGGGAATCTGTAACAGATGCCTCAAGGCTTGAATATAGCATACAGATTTGTTCACTCTTAGAGAACTGGGTTTACTGTACACTGAAGCACTTATTTACGTATCAGTGCTTTAGAGATAGACTGTCTGGAAAGTGTGCCAGCCCTTGTCTTTATATAAAGGCAATGGTGGCCAATGCTAATTCTACAAGCAAGAAGGGAAGTACTAGGAAGTTTCCTTTTGTTGAGAAGCAGCAAACTTCTGTATCTGGAGTGGTGTGACGTCTCAGTCCAGCTTTCTGCAGTCTAACCCTCTACTACTAAAATTACGGATCGTATTACCATTCTCACCAACAGTCCAAGTCAGAACTAACAGTTCAGGATAGTATCTTCACAAATAAGTTTCTTTGATCAAGGATAACCCATGATAAATTTTCTTACAACCTGGAAATCTATCAAGTTCTGGACTTCCAGTAAAGGCATTTTGGAAAGAGTGGCTTCATCTAAACCCCAACTCCCTGCCTCCCACAGCACTGTGACTGGAAGGCTCTTAGGGTGAGAGCATGACTGATCTTGCCTAGGATGAAACCTCCTTATGAAGAACACAAATGAGTCTAGAAGATCTGAATGAAGGTCAGTGGACTGGGGTTTTGGCATTATGCATAAATGTGCCTGTGACACATATGGGTGTAAGCATGATCCTACAATATTTATTGAAACTTAAGAATATAGAGCTCTTCATCAGTTCATGTGTGTATCTGACAGCTGTAGTCACCCTGCCCTTTCCTGTAGAATAGTCCTTTCTTTTTCCAATCAACCATTAAATCTCTTCATAGTTTCTCTGCTAGTCACTCATCTGCTCTCTGACTGGGACCTAAATTTGCTTCTTCCAATGACAGCAGGCCATACATTTGAACTCAGCATGTCCAGTATCTGCCCTTACCTTTCTCTCTCATCACTTTAGATAGAAAAGTTGGAGAGATTCAGACTCTCATGACGGCTACATGTCTGTTACTCCTTGTATAAGCTTTTCTATTGCATGACATTTCATTTCAGATATATCCAAAGTTCTTAATCAAACTAGTTCTAATTCCCATCTAATAAAAAAAGAGTCATCCTTCTCTAGTTGTATATAAAATAGCCTTTATCAACAACAGAGGCAACACGACACAGACTAGTCATTAAACATGGAGGTTTTTTTATTCAGACAGGACACAGCCCTTCCTTAGTTCTTTATATCCAATTAAGAGAGATCATACGATAATTACAGTGGCAAGCAGCTTGTATTTGAGATGATCCAAATGTAATACCAGCAGAATATATAACACAATTTTTAAAATAGCATGTAAGCACTACTGTTATCACTCATGTGGTGAGGACTGAGCTCACCTAGAGTGGGATCTTATTCTGATTTAAAGACTAATGGCAGGTTGCTGGACTGTGTAAATCAGATGCCAATAAAGACCAAATAGCACCTCAGAAAACACACCACATTCTCTCTCTTTAAAAGAGGTGGGTATAGTTCCAACTAAAATCGCAATGTCTGTCAATGTGTCATTCTTGTTCACATCACAGCACTGGGGCTACAAGGCAAAATTCTCTCTTAAGGCTTCTTAGCATGAGGCATTCTGAGCATTTTATCAGCAGTTTTTTGAACTCTGTAAAGATAACACTTTTATCCCAAATCTTGCAAATAAACCTATGCATTATGTCATGACACTACATAATTTACATACATATAAACACACCTAATACAAATAAATATGTGTATACATTATTTTGTACTGAAAAGTTGTATTTTAAATAATACTTCAGAGTACCTTAACAGTGTTTTGGGATATGAATATTTTACTCTCTGTAAGTGTAAAGATTTGAATTAATCCTCATCTGTGAATCAAAAAGAGAAAGAAAACCCAAGAGTAATGCAGCCAAAATTTCTCAAATACGTCATAAAATACTCTTCTCTGCATTAAGGTTTTCTGTGTCTAAAGTTGTATATCTCAGCACTCTCCAGTTCTCTGCACAGTGGATATATACTCTGAGAGACTCCAAGACTCTTAGCTCCATTAGCATTTTAGCTCTGAATTGCATTGCATTGATCGTACCACAGATACTTGTCCGGTATGGAAGATTGAATGCCAGGAGAAGGTAACGTTGAGGAACTGAAATTTCCCACATGGGAGATGGATATGAAGGGAGAGGGTAAGAATTTATGTTAGGGTGAAAATTTGAAACATATCTGTAATGGCTATCATTTGGATTAGACAGGTGATTGTAGCATCAAATGGGCTTCCAGCAGAGTGAGATGGAGAAGTTAATTTTTTTTTTTTTAGAGCTATAGTTTATCATACAGCTGTACCTGTAAGCAGATGTACAACTATTTCCTTAATACATATGTAAGAGAATGAAAAAGGTATATTATCAAACTTATAAACAAACACGGTTTACAGTCCCAGCTGAGACTGAACGAATATTTTATGAACTGAAAAAGCAGTTTGGGTTCACCTGGCGCAACTCACAGGGCAGATAATTTGGATCTGGCCTCAATTAGAGCTTTAAAGTTAGTGGTGAGTGAGAAAGGAATTGAAGGAGGTAGGTGTGTGCACTTCCTTGTATGCTGCAACACTTGGCCTTGAAAACTCTCACTGAAGCTGCCAGTTTCACATAAAATACTTAAAAATTAATGGACACAATGGCTCAAACTCTTTTGTTCTGTCAGCAGGTCAGTGCTGCAATGACCATGCTATAGATATGCTTAGTCCCTAATTCTGGCTAGTGATAAAGGTGAATACATTTACTTCACCAGGAGTAGGCAGCAACGATGATGTTTGCCCTTGCTTTGCAAGGTCATACAATCAAAGGTGGGGAGTAAACCATCCTTTGAAAGAGAGAACAACTATTGATCCAAATCTGAATCGGCTCTATTAATCAAGTTATGAAAAGTGTCTGAAAGCAAATCACATTTCATTTTTCGGTGGCATAAAAGACTGGGGAGTTTCGGTTGATTTGCAATGTTTTCCTTGTATGTCCACTTCAGTGTGAAATCAATCATTTGAAAAATATAAGTGGTTAGAAACTCTTGACTAGCTTTCGATTAAAAGAGAATAGGAATATAGCAAAAGTTTTCCTTTTTGTTTTTCAGGTGGGTTATGTTATATATTTTATACTGCTGTTTTGTTTGATTGTTCTTGACAACCTTTTGCATATGATGCAGAATTCTCCATGTGGAAGAAATATTAAACTCATCTCCCTTATACAGAATAAAAAGAACAACAATGGTTGGGCTTTTATCTGTGAGCAGAAAAAACTGTGTTGCACTCTCTGAGGATGTGAAGAGAACAATGTCTAAAGAAATTGTTCTGGAGTGGTTAAATAATTACAAAAGATGCAATAACTATGATTTTATCTTATGTTTACCTTCTGATTTTCCAAACTGTTTGTTACTTGTGGTTATTCAGAACACCAGAAATGAGAACAGGCCAGTATGCATATGTGTGTGTGTTTGACAAACACGATAAATAAAATTTTATTTATAGTCCTAATTCTCAATTTTTGCATTCCTTTCAATAAACATGTAAAAGATAATTTGCAAATGTGTATGAGATATCATTCTTTGTTTGCTTTAGTCATTACTCAATGAGGTTATGAAGGTTAAACATGTAACTGAAAGTGGCAGATTTATATATATTATTTGAAAAAGCTCAATACCAAAGTCCAGAGGCATTCAAATAAGTCCTAGTTTGACTTGTAAAACTAAAATTTCACTTTTATATGTCTCAATAATATTTCACTTTTAATACAGAGATATCATTGTTCTTTACCATGGGGAATGAAAATATAATAAAATCACAGTAAGATTTCAGAATATTGTTCACCTGATCAGCTCTTCTCTTTATGATGAAAACCACATCCTACTCTCCCTACTCTATATATGAGAGATTACCACAGACACTGAAGTCACACAGATCATTAGCTAAGGCAAGAATTGAGATGAGTTTCTCTGATTTGTGAATCTGTATCCTAGCCACTTGATTAGGTAACTCCTATTCCAGTAGCACATATTCAATCTTTATTATGTGCACTGCAGTACAATCTGGGAGGCTACAAGCAGGGGGCTGAAACCTACCGTTTTAGGCACTCTGAAAACACAAACCCAAAATACAGTATAGCAGGGAAACATGGAAGATGGAGGAGCAGTGCACAGCAGCATCTCTTTTCCTGAGGGCATCTTTCCTTGGTTTTTCACATAACCTGGCAATACTACAGCCTTAAGATGAGTTTGAAAGCCTTAAAGTCCTCTTTCCATTCTTTGGACAACTGATGATGAAGTGATTTCTGAAGTAAACAGAAGCCACACAGAAGCTAACATTCAGTACCCAATATGCAGCAGAGCCACAAATGCCAATTTCACACTTGTCCCAACAAAATCAGTAGTGACTGGAAAGGTAAACATTATTCAATTATGGTATTAAGCTAAAATCTTTTTCTGATGTCATATTTAAAGAGAATGGTCTCAAACACCACTTATGGGACTCAGGAAATATTAAGCAGCAGTCCTCTGCAGGCTCTGTTCAGCAGGGGCTATCAGACACTTACAATGAAGAGAATGCACACAGGTCTGATAATTTTTTGCGTTTTTGTTGTGTCTGTGATAGATAACAGTGGTAATTCCATGGCCAGCCTTATCTGCCGGGACCAGCACCTTTCACTGTGGAAACTAAATTTAAGTTATTCTTAGTGTACAACATGATAAGCATCACATGGACCTTTGGTAGTGCATGCCCCTACACTTTATGAATGCTCACAGCTCTGAAAAGCAGAAGAACCAGGTGAAGCAGCAGTGCAAGCAGTGCAGCTTCAAGAAAAGGAAAGGAAAGGTTGGACAGTATCTCAGGTGCCCGGGAGGACTGAAATTCTGGGGACAGAAGGACAGCCAAACTGAGCCTCACCCTAGCCAGAACCTGACAGCACTACAAATAGGCATGCTAAGCATAATTATTTTTTTTTTCTGACTTGAGATTTATACATAGGAAGAAATTTGGAAAACTACTGGACTTGTCAAATGAGCTTCAGGTGAGAATTCACCATTATCCGAATTATTATATTAGACTGCTGCAACAGAACCATAGAATCATTTAGGTTGGAAAAGGCCTTTAAGATCATTGAGTCCAACTGCAAACCTAACGCTGCCAAGTCCATCACTAAACCATAGCATCATAGAATCACTTTAGTTGGAAGAGACCTTTAAGATCATAAAGTCTAACTGTTAACTCAGCACTGACCAATCACCACTAAACCATGTCCCTCAGCACCACATCTATATGTCTTTTAAATACCTCCAGGGATGGGGACTCAACCACTTCCCTGGGAAGCCTGTTCCAGGGCTTGATAACCCTTTTGGCGAAGAAATTTTTCCCAATATCCAACCTGAACCTCCCCTTGTGCAACTTGAGACCATTTCCTCTTGTCCTGTTGCTTGTTACTTGAGAGAACAGATGAATACCCACCTCGCTACAACCTCTCTTCAGATAGTTGTAGAGAGTGATAAGGTCTACCCCTCAGCTTCCTTCTCCCCAGACTAAACAATTTGGATTCCCTCAGCCACTCATCCTACGACTTGCACTCTAGATCCTTCTCCAGTTTTGTTGCTCTTCTTTGGACATGCACCAGTACCTCGATGTCTTTCCTGTATTGAGGTGCCCAAATCTAGATACAGCATTCCAGATGTAGCCTCACCACATCTACACTGACAACATACACAGCCTTTCCCTCATCCACCAAGCATGTCAAAGCGTGTCACAGAAGATCAGATTAGCCAAGAAGGACCTGCCTTTCATAAATCCATGCTGACAGGGCTTTATAGTCTGATTGTACTGGACGTGCCACATGATGGCACTCAAAGTGATCTGCTCCATAACCTTCCCTGGCACCGAGGTCAGTCTGACAGGCCTGTAGTTTCCCAGATCCTCCTTCCAGGCCTTGTTGTAGATGGGTGTCACATTTGCTAACCTCCTGTCAACTGAGACCTCCTTGGTTAGCCAGGACTGCTGGTAAATGATAGAATAAGGGCATCAGATCTCTCAACAGATCTATCTGCAGCACAATATAAGTCATTCTGATGGATTTCCATTGAGTTGCTTGATTTCTAAATGTGGGTGCAAAAAGATATAATGCCTGCAGTATCTCTTATGTGTGGTTACAAAAAATGTTGCAAGCAATTCAAAAGTAGAAAATACAACAAAAGGGAAACTGGTTATCTCTCACACATATGTCACGGTAAACTTAGGATTGGCTTTTTTTCACTCTACCTTTGTGTTTGTATAGAGGCATACAGCCAAAGATGTGCATTCAAAAATATGTATTAAAACAGATGGAGTCTTACATTAGTAAAAATGTCACTTCTAAATAAATGTTTATAGGGCTAAGCTGCCGTAGTTATCAAGTATTATTAGCTTTTCATATCTTTATTAAAGTTTTACACTTTTTTAGTCTCATGTATCAAGAGATCTGAACCTGGTCTCATGGACATCTTCATGGATGTCAGCTATGAAAACAGGCATACCAGTCCTCTGCGCTTTATCCAGCAGGTAAGATTCTCTCCTCCAGATGATCAATCCACCTCTCTGTTCATTCTGCAAATGAAAAGAATGGCTAGGAGCAGAACCAAGACTCCTAGGAGTCACATACACTGATTTCACCAGCATGACCACTCTTTCCAAAAGCAGGGTGCACCAAAGGGCAGGCCTGAGAGGCAGTCTATATTCTTGGCTCTTCCCGGCCCAGTCACATTTTACCTCATTCCGTGAACATTAACTAAGAGTAAAAAAGAATTAGTGTAGAATAAATGAAATGCATTTTCATTTCTCTCCCCATTAAACACAGGAAATTCCAAGACAATCAGAGTCTGTATGTAAAATTGAGAGCTCTTGACGTGTCAGCCTTTAAACAAAATACAAAATGCATCTCTCATTCTGGGAGAGCGTCAGTACCCTATAATATCATTGGCATTTTAATCAAAATGCCTCAAGAGAAAGGAAAAACAAGGAACTTGTGAAAAATTATAAGACATTGCCTGTGCGTGGAGATGTCGTTGTTGCTTTCCTTTTCTTTCTTTTCTTCTTTCCCCTTCCCCTTCCCTTCCCGGGACATGGGAATTTTCCATGTGTCTCACCTACAGGTCCATTTGAGACCCACTGAGGAACTCTGTGCTGAGCGAGCCAAGCCCAGCCGGGCTTGCTGTGAGCCGGGCAGTGGGAGGCATGGTGGCATTACAGAGATGTCTCACCAGATGTCTCCCTTGTACCAAAATCTTAGGTGCAAAGTTTTTGTTGAGATCCAATTAGAAACTCTTCAGGAACTCCATTTAAAAGATGTTCTGTATGGCTATGTAAATATTGCTGCATAGTCATTTGTTCACTAGAGAAGACAGTTTTTAAGTGGTTTCTCCATTTTAAATTATAATGTTCCTTTAAAAGAACACAGTTTGCTGATTAGAGATACCAGTTTGTTTAGCTGCAGTGCCTGAAGCTTCCAATTTGATAGCATTCATTTTAATCACATAACTGATCTTATTTTCAGTAACATAGAGTTGTTTGTTCCAAATGCATTTATGAATTCTTAACTCCTCTCAGCTACGCCACGTGCTGGAAATGGTATTACTCTTACTAATTCCTAACATCATAAAAACCCAACCTACACAGAGGAGAAAGTGCTTGAAGAAAGATGAAGCTTTTGAATTTGTTTAAACTAAGCAGACTTAATTTCAAGCCTTTAATCCTGCTTATGGTGGCCTAAGGGACAGACTCCAAAACCACATGTGACCCCTGTGCCTCAGATATGAAGGATTTGTCAAGCCTCACACCCTGAGAGTGACACTAATACACTTGACTGCGAGGCAAGCACCACAGAGAGTAAACTTTTAACAAAGCAAGGCAGGGACAGGTTTTGGCAATGGAAGAAATTGCACCTGGCAAATCACCTTCTACAGAACCTCTCTGCAGCATGCTGGAGGCAGAGATGGCTTTTCAGAAATCTTCATTTTCAGCCAAAGGTTAGAGTGGGACCTACAAAGAATTAACTAATAATTTTACAGACAACAGTGTAAACCTCTGTTCCTAATCTCATACATTTAGTAGTCACACTTTTGGGCCATAAGATGAACAGGGATGCAAGGACACATTATGTTGGCATCACATCATTGCCCAAGTGCCACAGAGCTCCTTTCACAGTTCACTTGCTGCCTGCCAGTGAGCAGGGAGTGCCCATGCTCTCCAGGACACGTGTGCCAGGGATATCTGGGTGCGAGAATAAGATGCTAATTACTTGTTCCGGAAGTTAATGGTCTTTTGTGCTATTTTTGGAAGAGGTCATCACTGGGCCATAAAACGCTTGGAACATGTCCTCTCTCACTCAGAAACTCCCTCTGTGGCAATGGTGGAGAGGATGCCAGTGGAAAATTCCTGTGCATAGCAAGGCCAGATATACTGGTTTTCCATCCTTTTTAACTGCCCCAGCAGTGAAAAGCAACTGGAGTGACAGCCAAGGCTGATCCAGCTGCAGCTCCAGGAAACATTATGCACGAGTAGGACCTTCATGTAATATGGAAGTTCAGGACCTGAATGCAAATGGGAGTCAAGCCCATTGAAAACATCAGTCTGACCTCCTGCTGAGACAGGATGTTCTCATCAGAAGAAATATTTGAAAATGAAATCCATCCCCTGAACACAACAATATTTAAATCTAAAGGCAAATATGCGAAAATGTGACTAAGTGCCCCAGCACCTTCCTACACTGGAAGGTGAAGTGACATTAAAAAGAGGGAACAGTTTGTACACTGACTAACATGCAGAGGTTTGATCCCTTCACAGTAGGTAACAAGCACCGACATCTGTGAAAGTCACCGTGCATTTAAGAACAAGGATCCAAGTGCAGGGCACCCAGGAAGGCAGCTCAGCCCCAGTAGCATCAGCAACTGCAGTTCCAAGCACAGAGACACATTTTTTACTGCAGTGACTTCTGATGATTGAGCACGGTATCCTTTTCAAAGGAGAGGTTTCTCATCAAAGTGTTTATTAATGCCCAGCTCCAGAGAGCTGATGGCTTTGTTTCATAATTTGACTCTGACAGAGAGGAACAGAGGAGAGGCAGCAAAAGAAGGTGGCAAATGCAGGCAAATTCTTCCAACTAGTTGTGATTCCCGAAAAATACTGTCAAGGTTCTTCTTTGCACAAGCACTGAAAGCAATGAGGTGTCACAGAAAAGGCTGGCTTTACCAACAGCAGTGTGGAAACCATCAAATACACCAAGCAATAAATGAGCAAGTGTAACTGGATTCATTTATTAATGAGGTGCAATAATAAGGTTAATAATCAGAGAAAGGAACAGTTCTGTTTCAAAACTATTTTCAGACTCACCAGAGCAAGTTTTATTTTCAAATTTCAAACATGAGCTTATACATACATACATATATATAATGTAAATCTGTGTATAAGTATTACACATATATAATTTCCTTTATCTACATTGCCTTCTTCCTTAAAAAACTTGAATCATCTGGCTTACACACAGAACTTATAATAACCATGTTTGTGTGGAAAGGCAGTGGCTTTTTCTTCTGTCATCCACTAGCGTCACTTTGTGAAGTCTTAAGAGGTTTAAAATGCCCTTCAAACAGCCCTAATTCTGCCTACTTCTGAGAAATCTCAACTCACAGAAAGCTGGAAGGGGCAAATCCTGTGCCAGTATAGCAGTATAGGTCTGATTCACTTGAGCATGTGCTTTGTATCAAGTATGTGAGCAATCCTTCTGGCCCATATGGTTTACTGAATCAGAGCCTAATTTTGTAACATCCCATCCAAATTTACATCTTAGTACCTGAACATTTTTCCTTATCAACAGAGAAGTAGAATGTCTCCTTGCATAATTCATGAAGCTGTGAATTATTTTTACACATCCTCTACCTTTTTTTTTAAAGGCATTCGCAAACTGAAGACTAGAAAAAAACAAAAATTCTTAACAGCATTCTGAAACAATTTTAGACCATCATCTTGCAAACAATATTTTCTGAGAGCAGTGCAGGACTATTCACACATGTAAGATAAATCCCTGGTATAAACATTTCCTAGATCATAGCTTATACATTTGAGAGTGGAAGACTAAAGCAAAATACTTTTGTTCAAAGTCAAATACCAATACTTTATGCTATTTTAATTTATTACTTCAGACCACTAGTAAAACTCGCTCCTACTAAAAGAAAAAAAAACCCAACAAAACATCAACAAAAAACGACAAACAGGGTATAATATATTTAACATTTTTGTTTCCTCCCCCTTGGATGCTGAACAGGCAAAATAGCATAAACTGCTACAGATGAATCTTCATCTAGCGTAGCTTCTATGCATCCCATCAGACTAACATATAGCAATGAAATGAAGACAGATGGTGTACTAAGTGCAAGAGCTGTAAATGAATGTTGACAGAAATCAATTTTGAAATGTTCTTGGCACTTTTCCAAGAAAACATTATCACTGTATTTAAAAAAGTGCTCCATGCGTTGCTTCAGGATTCCTAAGCATTAAAAACTCTGGCCTCCTTCACTATTTTCTCGTCTGAGACCTATTTTCAGCTCAGTTGCAACACCTACATAAAAAACAAAGTTTTATGAACTCTCAATATTAATTAGACCAAGAATAGTACTGGAGTACTGTGTCTAGTTCTGGGCTCACCATACAAGACAGATACAGAGCTCCTGGAGAGAGTCCAGTGAGGGGTCACTAAGATTATAAAGGGACTGGAGCAAATGGAAAGGTTGAGAGAGGTGTGACTGCTCATCCTGCAGAAGAGAAGGCTCAGGGAGGGATCTCATCAGTGTATAGAAAAAAACGAAGGAAGGGTGCAAAGAGGAAGAGGCCAGGATCTCCCCAGTGGTGCCCAGTGACAGGACCAGAGGCAAAGGGCACAAACTGAAACATGAGAGATTTCGTCTGAACATCAGGAAACACTTCTTTACTGTGAGGGTGACCGAGCGCTGGCACAGGGTGCCCAGCGAGGCTGTGGAGTCTTGATGCTCAGATATTCAAATGCCACCTGGACACCGTCCTCAGCAACTGGTTCTAGGTGACCCTGCTTGAGCAGGGGGGTTGTACCAGATGACCTCCAGAGGTCCCTCCCAACCTCAGCCATTGTGGCATCCTGTGAATACATCAAGAACTGTGCTTTAAAAAGGGTAAATTTAAAAAAAAATTCCTGAGGAGACTCCAGTTCTCTTATCAACCTCATTCATTTTCAAACTCTTTACTGAAGCCATCTGTTTTGTTCTTTGAGGTGGACAATAACCATAGATGCAAAGTCTGGTTATTTTATGTTTTTCTAGGTCTGCAGCTGTAAGGGACAATTCATCAGCATCCTATGGAGTGATGTCAGTATTCTGAAGATTCATGAAAGCATCTAGATGAGGCTGCTCTCACTTGCACAGAGTGGGACTCCTGCAGTTCTGCATGACTCAGTGTTCCCTACCCTATGCTACTTTACTCCTTAGGTTATGCTGAAAATAGCTGGGATAGAAAGTACTCAGAAAAAGTCTCATAATAAAGTTTTCATTTTTTTAAACCCAGATTTGCCTTATGGTTTTGTTAGTTTGACAAAAAACAAAACAAAACACCAACCCAAAATACCTCCACCCAACAAAAAAGACACCTAAGAAACCTCCTTGAAGAGGATTTGTTTCTGGACAATATTGTATTTCTGTGTGTGCGACTGTGCACGTTTAGGTATCTTGTAACACACATACCACCTGGCTCTGTGAATATCTCAGCTACGTCAAGCTAAGACCTGGTCAATATGCATGACCAAGAAGGAAATTTTTAAAAAGGTCAAATGCTGCACTAGTTCTGATGATTCACAGCTTGGAAATCTTCCACCCACATTAGCATGCATCTAACCTTCTGGCATATCATTAAAGGATAACTTGTTTCTGGAGGTGCTCTCTTTCCCGAAGGACATAAAACCATTATTATCATTAGTTGTATTTAAAACCCCAGGACATTTTCTTATCAGACTTAGTCTTACAGCTTGAAATTCCAACAACATGCATTATTACTCAATGCCTGAAGTTGTGCCTGATCTCAGGGCTGCAATGGGCCCAGTCACTGTCCTCCTCGGCTCTCTTCATCACTTGCAAGTGCTGCGGGATGAGGCCCACTGGGTGAGGTCCCTGCCCTGCCAAGTGGAAGCATGATTTGTTAGAAGGCTATCATTTCCACCACAGCAATTACTGAGATGAGCTAGCTCAAAGGCAATAGCAAAATGTACAGAGAAGAAAATTCAAGTAAAACATCACAGATAAAAATGTTTGCTGCTTTCAGGTAAAAACGCTACTTGATTTCAGATATTGATTTTTGCTCCTGCATTTTGAAATGCTTCCAAATTCCAGCTCCGACAAAAATGTTACAATTAAAATCTTGGATATCACACTGACATCAATTGTAAAAAAGATGCACTTAAGGAAATTTAGAATTTACAATATATATGTTGTACTGACAGACTAATTACTAAGACAAAAATAACTATTTTGTTTTGATATTAACAGTAGAGTGCACAATGGGATTCTTTGCTTCCTTATTCTGTTAGACAATGTCAGAACCATGCAGAGAACTGCAGATGAACTGCTGCTCTCTGAGCATATAAAGAGCAGTCATGGTTCATTTGAAATCACCCTGAACATAAAAAAAATGGGCACAATCTGCTGGACAAAGAAACTGTGGACTGTGACAGACATGTCTGCAGAAAAGAGCTCCACCACCCTGTTAGCTTCAGTAGATTCAAGCCAAGGGAAGGAACATTAGGAATAACATTGCCTATGGAAAAAGCTCAGGATAGACTCAAAGTAATGCTATTTTGAAGTTAAATTTTTACCAGTTAAGCCAAAACTCAGAACTTCACACCTCCTGATGTGTAGAAAGCCCTGGCATTTGTCAACAGCTGAATAGCAATTCACCCATCGCAAATAAGTCTACACAGGGATACTGAAAAATCTAACACACTCCTGAGAGACTTCACAACTGCTGCTATGCTTTTATCTAAGCTGAAACTCCTACCAAAATGAGCCCACCTCTCCACATTGAAAATGTGATATTCTGTTAGCAATGAGTACTTCTACCCACACTTTCAGCATCTTGTTACAAGAAACTCACAAAAAAAAAAAGAAAAAAGCTGCAAACTTTCTAGCCTTGTTTCTTAAGGAAGCCAGGTTTGCATGAACATGCATGACTGTCCAAGTACCTGTTCACCATTTCCCACTATCCCCATAATTTTGCATTGGTTGGCCAATTTCAACCAACTTTGGTAATAAAGACAGAGTCTAAAAGAAGTTAAACTCCTGTTCAATTCTTAAGTTTCACGTAACTGAGCAGGGGGCAGAAATTCAGTGTGCCCCTGGAGCAGAACACAATTCAGTTCAGACCCAGCACAGGGCACGCCTGGGAATAAAATGGTGATAATGGAAAGCAGAAAACAGGTCTGTAAGGCATGACACCTTATTAGCTCATGGACCAGCGTGTTTAACAAATAGATGCAAGTCTCAGAGCCTAGGTTGGCTGCACAAAAGCACAGGAGCAGTATTGTATACCATTGGAATTCAAATGAGGTAGGATAATGTTAATATCTGACACAATATTTAACATAATATCTGTGAAATAACACACTTTATTTTCTAACGTGTAATTTTCCTTGTGATGAAATGGCAATACATGCACTAAAACTTGCATTGCTTCTGTCACACAGAAATTGTGTTTGTATTGTCAACTATACACAAGTAACAGAATAAAAGGTTGACTTAGGAAAAGAGATTCCATTGCCCAATGCCAAGGAGCATTTCATTTTCGAAACAAGTCCTCATATCACTGCCAATTGATTGTCATGGAACAAAAAGCACATAAGCTTTAGAGTAGCTTTGTAAGTGGGGTCCATACAGAAGAGGATCTCTCAACCTGAGAAATTAAAAAGATACTTACGGTAAGAAACCGCAAGATACCAAGCAACCAGAGACTGCTGGGACAATGTGGCTACCACATGGCAATGCTGTGAAATCCTTGGGGCTGCTGCTACTGCATCACTCCTGGTCAGACTCCTCCGTATTTTGGCTACTAGCATGGGCTCTGCAGTGCACAGTGATAGCTTCCTCTTCAAGAACTCGTGGCAGGGAAGGTAGAAGAAGGGCACACAGGGAATACAAGCACTTCTTTTCTAAAGTGGACATGAAACAGCTCATGCCTCATTCTTTCCCTTCTATCAAATGCCCAAGGGCCAGCTGCCTACCAAATGTGAACTGATTCCAAGGCATGGATGGAGGTGACCCTGTAAGCCCCAGAGCCATTCGTTTAGAAGCATGGATTCCCAGGACAAAGTCCAAACAGGCCGGGAGAGGAGCTGGCTGCAAAGCTGACCTGCAGTTGCAAAGCTCTCTGGGGAGGGAAGAGCAGCACGGGGCAGTAAGAGCTACTGATGGCTGATTTTAATAGGTAGCATAGGAACATGTCTGGAATTTAACAGCTGGTGTGCTCAAGCCAGCCTGAAGACCCCCTGGCACAACTCTGCTAAGGTGTTCACACCACTAAACATGCTTCTGTTGCTCAGCCCATGTATGAGAGCCCAGTGAAACACCCTTCAGCTCAGGAGAGATGTGGAATACTGGAGAAGAACAAAACTAGCAGCCATGTGGGTATCCAAAAATCCTGAAGGCACAATAAATAGTTACATCAGTAAAAAAATATACGAGACAAATGATAGACTAAACCATACGTTTGTTAGGAGATGCCTCCAGTCTCTACATTACAACTGAGGACAGACTACTATGCTCTGTTGGAAATATCAGATGGCATGAATTCCCTGAAGGAACATGTAAATAAAAAAGTAGAAGTTAACAAACATAAATGAACAAGTACACCAATAAGTAGTTAGCCCTGTTAAGAGCATGGGTGGGACTCAATGACCTCCTAAGGTCCCTCCTAGTCTGAATTATTCTGTGATACTACATTTTATCAATATGGAACTGGAATACGTGCTGGCTTACTAGAACAGAAGAAACAGCTTTGAGGCTTCCACTCCCTCCTCCACCGTTACCTCCACCCACCACACCTTGCATAACCTGTAATTTGTTTCACGCTTCTTGGCTTGCTGCATCAGATCTACAGAGCCAAAGAGGGGGCATGGCATGCCCAGGGAGCAAAAACCAGGGAGCTGCCACAGTGCAGAGGGGTGAGAGGAGGGAATACCCATTTTTCTCATGTTGAAGCCATATGCTGGAGGTCCATGCTTACTCTGGGACCCATGAAGAGGGCAAACCTCAGGGGATGATGTGAGAGACAACACATGATCTACCTCTGAAAAACACCCTTACCCCTCTTCCATTTGCATCAGGACTGCGTCTGTGCTGGGTTGAGTGAAAAAGATACAGAACACATCCTGTCTAAAAGCATGAAACTTTGGTGCATGAAAACATGAGCAGTTTAAGACTGATTTTTTTTTTTTTTTTTAACACCTATAAAAGAAGTACACGTGTAACTTCAATGCAGCTCTCCTTCTGGCTTTGGTGGTTTAATGCTCTTATACAAAAGTAGTGCAGCAGAAACTGTCATCCACAATTCTTGCTTGATTGCTGTATGACATCTGCTAACCCTACAGCGGCTCAGCAATCTTTACTTTGTCAAAAGACTCTCCAGGGCACAGAAGGTGTTCCTTTTCAGCATGTCATTAACGATTCCTTTTTGAAACATATTGTAGCAGTCTTATTTGACTTTCATACAGAGGAGTGTTGCTAACCCAACTGATTTTCTTATAAAGTCCGTATTTTTCTTAAATCCTCTGCTGCTGAAGCTGTCAGAGATCCACTTCCCCTTGCTGAGGTTCTCAAAAAGAGGTGCCTGCACCAAAGGTACTTGCTCGGTTACTTTCAGTGCAGGAAGACAAGCACCTCCAGTGAAAGGATTCCTTCACATCAATGGGAAGACCATGTCCCAGACACCTCCCACCCCAGAACATTGCAGGAAAATATCAGCCCTTTTAAATTTGAAAAAAGGATTGAAAAGATGAAGCAAGGATCCCCAAAATGTGGAATGGTGTCACAATGAAAAAGAAGACTCCCAAATTTTCACCTAGAAGAGCACTTAGGGAATAGACTTCTCTACAACTAACTGAAATTATGCTGCAAGTCCTCACCTACACCCTGAGCCCTATAAACAGGCCAACTGAACCCAGTTTGTGACAGAAAGTAATACAGGAATGAGATGCTCTATACATATATAGGGCGCTTTCACATTTTCAATGCTCTAGATTGCCAAGATCTGTGTGGTAGAAACTATATATGGTATAGCTGTGAATAAGCCACAAAATGGGGCTCTAAGGAATACTATACACTGGGGGGTGGTACCTAGAATGTACCTACACACGGCAACAATGCACTGAAGGAAAGTGTAGAAACCAAAATCAGAGGGCGGAAGCTAATGTCTCTGAGCAGATCATAAACCCCAAAACAGGAAAGAAAAAGGACAGGTGAGTTGAAATGAAGAGTGAATGTGAAGGTAAAGGAGGAGCTGCACACTTGAAGGTACTTTGAGGGGGAGGCAGGAAGAGGGAAGCAGCCAGCATGAAGCAGACAGAAGCCAGCCACAACTCTAGAAAGGTCTTCCAACGTCCAAAGGACGGTGCTTTGGCTCTTGCCACTGCTGTGCCAGCTGCTGGCTGAGTGCAGCCTCCAGCAAGCTGTTCCTTCCATCTTCCTTTGGGGAGGCCCTCAATTATGGAGGCTGCATCTCCAGAGAAGGTACCAGAGACCACCAGGTGACCATAAGTCATGGATGCTTGACAATAAATTCACTTAGGCTGCACAAGTTCAAATTGCCAGGGGGAGATGTGACAACTGTGTATTTGTGTCACGTAGGAGCTGCTCTGAGTATCTGCTCCAAGATTTTCCTTCTTGTCTTTTCCTTTCTTTGAACTAGGAATCTATTCAGTGGCCTAAATTTTCTGTTCCTCCTAAGCTCTGCTTGGCTCACGCGTGACAGAAAGGGGCCAAAGCTGGCCTTGTGCCACTGCGGGTCTGCTGGGGACTTGCTTAGCTTTCCCTATGAATTGGCCCCGGGCTGCCCTCGTTTGGGTTTGGCTACATCCCTCACCTTTGGCGGCAGCAGCCGCCGAGGGGCTGTTCCACAGTCGGGAATGGCTCAGCAGCCCTCTGGCCACCCTTCCCGCCCTTCCACCTCCCCTGCGGGCTCATCCCCGAGCCAAATCTTGCAGCAGCAGCAGCAGCAGCAGCAGCAGCAGGGCGGGCGGGGGGGATGATAACCCCAGTAACCCCCTTTTCCTCGGAGACCTGCAGATGGGTCGGGCAAAGGCACAGCAGGGCCTTCGACGTGGTTAAGGAAGAACCTCCCGGGCAGGACGAGCTGGACACCGGGACGGGTCCGGCCTCCCCCAGGGCTGAGCCCGGCGCTCTGGAAATCCGGGTCAGTCGCACCCACCTCTTCGGCAGCTCGGCCCTCGCCGCCCCGGGGGTGGGGGAGGAGGCGGCCGCCCTGAGGCGGACCCGACCCGGGCACGGCCGGGGCGGATGCGTGTGGTGCTGCGCGGCCGCCCGGCCCTGGACGTCATGGAGGATTTCCACCGCGTGGTGGAGGCCAATCCCGACCTGTCCTTTCTGGGACCGTACGACTGGCCCGACGATCTGCCGGGGATCTACGG
>JAVSBS010026280.1:17823-56458 GCA_033124195.1 Coracias cyanogaster | reverse complement strand
ATAAGGTACGTGGCCATCACAGTACTATGCTCACTTGAAAGACAAGGTGGGGAACTATGATTGATTCTATTCTAACTCAACAGCATAAAGCAGAGAATAGATAAAAAATGGGACACGGTAAAGCACAAGCGACCTAGTTCGAGAGAAACCGGGCAGGACCCTCGTCTGGCTTTTGCACCTTTAAAAATTATTATTATTATTATTAGTATTATTGAGGGGGGTTAAAGTGGCTTTGGGCCCTGGCAGAGGAGGGATGCTCTGAGCCCCGCTGCTCCCAGCCCCGCTCTGTCCCCAGCCTGGGGCAGGGAGCTCGGATTTTCAGCGCAGACCATCAGGTTTATATATATATATATATATTTTTTTTTTTTTTTTTAAGAAATCCGTGGCGACTCCCCCTCCCCTCTCGGCGGAGCGGGATGGCGGTGGTTTTGTAGGACATGGTTTTCCCCTCGGGATGGTCCTCTCCTCGGTTCTTCTCCATTCGTTTGCCTGGCGGGTTTTTTTTCTCCTGCCGTAGCCAATGTCTGCAGCCTGCCGGGGGTGGGCTGCGATGGCTGGTGCTGGGGGGGGGGGTGTGTGTGGAGGGGAGGGGCCACCAAGTCATGGTAGCGATGAATCAAACGCCAAGAGGGGGGATTTGGGTTGAAACAGTCTCTTTTGGAGTCAGCCATTTATCTTGTAACCGATGCCCGGCCAGGAAACACACCCCCCCCCACCTCCCCTTCCCCAACACGGGTCAGGAGCGGGACTCCCACCCCAACCACCCCCCCACACACACACTTTGTGCCCTGGGGGGCAACCCCCTCCCGCATCCCGGCTGGGGTCGAGCCCGCTCCTGGGGACACCCGGGACGTCCCCAACCCCTGCCACTGGTACGAGCGCGGTTGTGGGGGGGTCAGCACCTCACCATCACCACCATCAATCACCAACCCACCTCCTCGTACCGGGCAGCAGCATCCCCTCGCCCCGGCATCCGCGGCCCCCCCCGGGGGCAGGACCCCCCTCGCTCCACGCACGCCGTCGGTTCGTTTCCTTCCCCTCGTTTGCAGCCGGGTGCGCTCGGGTTCGTTAGTGCCGTGTCCAGCCGACCGCGATCCCGGAGGATGCTCCAGGGATGAGGGAGCGGGATTCATCCCTGCCCCCAGCCCGGGCAGGGCCTCGGAGCTGCCTCCGTGGCTTGATGGGGAGGGGGTCCTCTTCGTGTCTTTATCGCAGCTCTTTCTAGCGATTTATTATTATTATTATTAATAATGATTAATTTTAATTATTTTTTTCCCCTCTGCGTCTGGCTATCCCCACCCCCGGGGGTGGGGGTATTGACCAAGCGACCCGGGCAATACGGGGGGTGCGCGCTCCCACCTTTGGAGGGAAGGATGCGGCTGCTGCTTCCAGGGGGAATTTTCTAACAAAGGAGCGAGCCCGGGGAGAAGCAGGCAGCGCATCCTCACCTACCTTCCTCCTCCTCGCACCCCGTTAAAAAAAAAAAAATCGAAAACAATTAATCCACGGGCACCAACCCGCTAAAAAAAAAAAAAAAAAAAATAAGAGTGAAGAAGCTGCAGAGTGATGTCCCCGAGCGCCCCAGGCTCGGTCCCACCGCCCTCCTCCTGGGCCCAGCCTTTGGCGAGGCGGGGAGCCGGGGGCAGGCCGGGGCCGGGGGGGGGTGCGGGGATGCTGACCTGTGCCCCTGCCCCCCCATCCCCGCAGCGTACCTGGTGCAGGCGGTGAGAGCGGCGGGGCGGTGCGATGCCGTCTTTAGGGACTTCTCCGAGTGCTTGCTGCGGCTGGGCGATAACATGGCCAGCTACCCGCAGGACCTGGACGACAAGAGAAACCTCCAAACCATCTGCTCGTAGGTCTTTCCTCTCTCCTTCGGGGCTGCGGGGATGTTGGGGTTGGGGGAGAAGGGGCTCACCCGGGGTCGGGCAAGGGGAGGAGGGTGATGGTGGATGGGGGAGGTGGGAAGGGGAGCAACGGAAGCAACGCGGGGTTTGGCGCTTTGGGGGTGGATGCTCTGCTTTGGGGTCCCTCCAAGCCCCCGGCCATGGGGACAGGCCCGGCTCGGGCAACAGGGAAGCTTGGAGGGAGTTTTGACAATATCATTTTTAAGGTTTTCCCTCCATCAATCTGGGTGGGGTTTGTGGGGTTTTATCTTTTTTATTATTATTTCGTTTTTCTTTAGTTTTTCCCCTCCTTAGCTTCCCGCTGGTATTTTTCCCCTCCTCCTGCTGTGCACTAAGGTGTTGATACTGGCTGCACGGGGGTCATTATCCCTTTCCTCACTGCTCCCTTTGGGATTCACTCTCCCTGGCAGGCTCCGGGCTCCCAAGGCAGAGGCAGGCTGGGGACAGCCACCCCTTGGAAAATAAAACAGAATCAAAAAAGAAGAGAGCCCAGACACCATATTAATCACCCAGTGGCAGCTCTCCCTTTCGCCCCACGCTGCTCGGGTCCTCCTGGACCCCAAGGAAAGCCCATTTCCCCCCAGTTTCTCCCTGCTCCTGGCACAGAGGGGAGGAGAAGAAAGGGGCAACGATAAAGGGGAATAATAATAATAGTAGTAATAATAATAGCGGAAAACAGCAACCAAAAATAATAAAGGGAGAAATAAAACCTCGCCTTGCAAAACCGGCTCCTTGCTCCCCTCCTTCCCAGTTCCTCTCTGAAGCTGGAGGAACTGGGATAGCTGGAGGAGCACTGAATTTGGGGTAGTTTTCTGCTCAGGGCAGTTGATCTTACCAGCGAAAGGAAACCTGGGGTGGTTGCCCAGGGTTGGCCTCACCATCCCTCTTCGGGATCCTGCAGAGAGGCAGAAATGGGCATTTTCAATACATCTGGGGGGAAAATAAAATAAAATATTAAATCCGACCGCGCAGAATATTTTTCCATCTCCCCATTGCTGTTTTCCAGCACAAAGTCCCCTCGCTGAAAAAGACAAAACAAAACAAAAAAGATAAAATCTTATATAGAAACAAGATAAGGTCCTTGGGTGTAAATACGTTTGAAATAGTTTTTGTCTGATTTTGCTCCGTGGAAATCAGGAAATGAAGGACATAAAATGGGAAAGTGAGATGGAAAGGGGAAAGGGAAAAGGGAAAGGGAAGAGGGAAAGGAAGAGGGAAAGGGAAGAGGGAAAGGGAAATAAAGAGAGGAAAAGGGGAAAAAAGGGAAAAAAAAAAGAAAAATAAAGATAAAGAGGAAAAGGAAGAGAGGAAAAAAAAGAAAATATTTTTTAAAAGAAAAAAAAAAACACACGACTAAAAAGGAGAAAGAGAAAGAAGAGACCCTGTGACCCTCCTCTCTTCCTACGTAGAGATTTCTGAGCCAAGCACCTCCTAAGGCTGGCACCTCGCTGGAAACGCCAGGCTGCGGTTTTACGTTGTGTTTTGCTGAGGAATAAACCCCCAGGGGCAGCAGCATCCTCGTAGGATGTCCTTCTGCCCCGGGGTGCCAGGCCAGAGCTGGTCCCGACCTGGAAAAAATCCCCCTTTTCCAAGCAAGACCCTTTTCCCGACCACCTCCCAGCGCTTTTGCCCTGTGCCGGGATGTGTATTGAAAGAGGACGGGGAAAAGATTTAATTTTCCTTGGGGAGATGCAATTACAGCAGAAATACTGCAGGAGAGGCACACTCTCAGACTCTGGCTTCTCAGTATCTCATTATTTATTACAAATGTAGCAAACATTGGGAGCCTACAACCAGCTTAGAGTGCTCATAAATTAGAGGCTGTAGAACTACTTAAAAAAAAAAAAAAGAAAAAAAAGAAAAATCAGGATCCAAATTTGCTTGCTAGGAGGCAAGAGGAAAATAGGAAGCAGGGGGGCAGATTTGGGGTGATTTTTCGATAACCCAAACAAGGAGGGGAAAGGTCCTTCCGACCCCCCTCCCCCGTGAAGAAGAAAGGAATTAAAGGGAAAAGCGTGTGGGAACAGCTGGATTTTTTTCCTGGGGAATCCTCATGGATCCGCGGGCCAGCGCGGAGCGCTCAGGAGGAGGAAGATGCTCCTTCCTCCTCCTCCTCCCCTTCCTCCTTTCCCGGACCCGGGGGTATCCCGGGAATCCTCCGGGATACCGCATCTCTCCTGGGAAAAGCAATCCCCCCCCTCAAAACCCCAGCCAGCAGCAGCCCCCCATCCCCGGGCAGCCTGGGCATGGGGCGGGCTGTGGGGCAGCCTGGGGGAGGCGAGGGGCTGGGGAGCCCTCCCTGAAACCCCCCAGACCCGTGTGGTGGTGGGGATGGGGGGCAAGGGCTGGTTTTGGGGCGGGGGAGGCGGTGGCTCCTCCTTGCCGGGTGCCAGCCCCCGCTTTAAGGGATGTCCCCACTCAGCTCTGCCAGCGAGGGGTCGGGAGGACCCACCTTCCATGGGTCTTTATTATTATTATTATTATTATTATTATATTTAGTTGTATTATTGTTAAATTTAGTCATACTGTATTATTATTATATAGTTATATATTATTATATAGTTACATAATTATATAGTTATATTATATAGTTATAGTGTATTATTATATTATAGATATATATTATTATTAGGTTATATTGGTATATTATTATAATAATTATTATATTGTTATATTGTAGTATTATTATTTTATTTTTTTTATTGTTGTATTATATTACTATATTTATTATTGTATTATTATTGTTATTATTATTATTCCGTACCTGTTTTGACGCCGGCTCCTTCTCCCCCTTTCCCACAGGTACTGGGACGATTTCCACTCCTGCACCCTCTCAGCGCTCACCGATTGCCAGGAAGGCGCGAAAGACCTCTGGGAGAAATTGAGGCGGGAATCCAAAAACCTCGATTTCCAAGGCAGCTTATTTGAACTGTGCGGGGGGGGCAGCGGCGCGGCCCCGACCCTGCTCCCGCCGGCTTTGCCCCTGCTGCTGGCGGCTCTCTGGGCTGCCCTAGTGACCTGGCTGCCTTTTTAGGGGTGGGGGGGACAAGGAGCACACACCCACCCCCTCTTCCATGTGCTGGAGCTATAGAGGAAGTGTCCATCCGTTGCTTTTGGGGACGTTGTGCTTTTTCTGTGGTTGATGATGGTGGTGGTGGTGGCTGATGATGGTGCAACACCCGTGTAGGACTGTGGAAGCGTTCTCCCCTTTTTTTTTTTTAATTTTCTTTTTTTTTTTTTAAATTTTTTTTTTTTTTGGTGTGTTTTATTTGCCAAATGTTACCAAACAGGCAGCGGCGCGCGCAGCCCAAATCGGACCTCAGCTTTACTATCGCTTCGAATCAAAAGTAGAGGAGAAAAAAAAATAATAATAATAGGAGGAGAATGGAGCAATCTCGAGCCCTCGTTGTGCAAAAGCAATCTCAGGAACGGCTCTGGGGCCACCTCACGCTAAGGCTGTAAGAGGCCGGGGTACAGCCCGGCGCTGCCCGAAAAATGTGGCAGTGGGTGAGGCGAGAGCAAAAACGCAGGCAAAAAACAAACAAACAAACAAAAGGTTAAAAAACAAAAAAAAGGCACTGGCGATGAATCCAAGGTAGATGTCCATGTATGAAGCATATGGTGAATAATTCACAATCTCTCATCTCTCCTCCACCGGCGGTTTTTTTTTGGTCATTCCAATGCAAAAAAAAAAAAAAAAAAAATTAAAAAAAAAAACCAAACCAACCTAAAAAGGGCATTTTTCCTCAAGGGGAAAAGAGAGTGAGAAAGAGAGAGAGGGAAACAAACAGTTAAGGACGGAATGAAGGAAGAAAAGAAAGGGAAAGCAGGGAGGGAAAAGCGAAAGTGATGTGAGGGAATGCTGCTAAGAGATCTCTGAGAGTTCACCTGTACTTGCTGTTCAAAGGCATCTTTCCGAATTCACTGCCTTTAATTTTTTCCTCCTCTTTGTTTTAGATGTTACACATACCAGTAAAATACCGGAATATCCAACCGTAGAGATCACAAAAAGGGGGCTTAAATGTAAACCTAAAGGAAAAAAAAAAAAAACCAACTGCGACAAATAACAACAGCAAAATGGTTTTGAAAAAAAACAAAACAAAACAAAAAAAAGAGCTTTGATTTTAAAAGAGAAGAAAAATGTAATTTAAACAGAAGTTTATTATAAAGTCGATTCAGCAAAAAAAAAATAACAAAAAAAAAAAAGATTTGCTACAAAGGATAGACAGAAGTATAAAATAAAAAACTATTGTTTGAAATGAGGGTGTCGTGCTTTTTGTAAAATACATCTGGAAAAGGACAGGGCTTTTAAGGCGAGGAAGGCGAAATCCCGAACCGATCCCTGGATAAACACGGCAATTCCAGTTCAAACAAGGACAAGGCGGTGGAACTGGTTAACCGGAGCCTTCCTCTTTTTTTTTTTTTCTTTCCCCCTCATTTCTTTTTAAAAAATACTCTATCCATCCTCCCACCCTCCTCCTCCTTCCTCCCAAAAGCCCAAACCGCAGCACCCCCGTGTCCCGGGAGCCGGCGGAGGATGCGCGGAGTCCCGCGGAGGGAAGGAGGGAAGGATGGAGGGAAGGATGGAGCAACCACCATTAAGGAGGAGGCTGCGGAGCCGGAGCCGGGGCGCAGAGGAGCCCTTTCATAATTAATAAGGCAGCTCAGCCGAAGGAGCAAGGGGAAGGGGGGGACGGGGTATTGATTTCGCGGCAGAAGCTGCTCTAACCTCGGCTATTTATAGGCGCCTGATGCCTTTATAAAGAAATACACATCAAAGAGTAAACACGTCCTTTTTTGTTTGTTTTTTTTTTGTTGTTTTTTTTTCCTTTTTACACCCCAGCTGGCAACCAGGGAGGGTGGTGGGTGGGTGATGGGGAGGCAGGGGCCGAGAATTGGGTTTGAGGGGATTTCTTTCCAGCCGTCGCCCGTGCGCTGGCCTCTCCTTTGGCGAAGCGCAGGGTGTCCCCCCTTTCTCACGCCCCCTCTCCCCGCTCCCCTTTCCTTCCCCAGGTCCGCAATGCAATGTGTAAGCAACGGCCAACCGAACAGTTCATAAATCGCACAGTGGGTTGCGAGCCAATCTGCATTTCCCAAACGGATTGAATCCCAGCAACGAATGCGCTCAGGAGCGGGAGCCGGGCGCCTCTACCACTGGAAGCAATGTTGGTTTTTTAATGATAAAATACATTACGCGTGTGTTGAGCTGGGCTGGGGAGGGGGGAGGCTGCAGAGCTCAGCCTGGCTCTGGCAGACACAGGTCTGCTTGCATTTCGTTTTCCT
This sequence comes from Coracias cyanogaster, assembly GCA_033124195.1. NCBI lineage: Eukaryota > Metazoa > Chordata > Aves > Coraciiformes > Coraciidae > Coracias > Coracias cyanogaster. Next base: position 49,271 of record JAVSBS010026280.1, on the reverse strand, counting down.
CTGCCCTCCCTCTGGACTCGGTCCCCACCACCAAAGAAAAAAAGGAAAACCCTGGAGAGCAGAGCTTTGTTTAAGCAGTTTGGGTTATTTTCCCTCCCCACAGAGGATCTAGACCTAAATTGATTTTTTTTTTTTTCCCCCCCAATGCGCACATCTCTGTATTCATGAGGTCAGGCGCTGCTGTTCCCATTTCCCGCAGCACGAATTCCAGCTGCCCAAGGAGAGAGGGCAGAGACAGCCCTTGCTGGGGTGTGAGGGGCTCCCCAGCCTCCTCCCAGCGCCAGCGGGACCCTGGGGACCGGCAGTATCCCCCCGCTCGGCTGCTGGACGGTGCCCCTCGGAAACTCCTGAATCAGGGAGCGATGCCCAAGCTCATTAGTGGCCTCGAGTTATCTTCGCATGAGGTTGGGTTACTAATGGGTAATCTCTCCGTAATTAGCGCATCCCCCCAATTAGCCGTCCGTGGAGAAGGATAAAACGGTGGCAAACCGGGGGAAAACAGCCGAGAGGGTTGGGAAGGGGCCAGTGGCCGAGCCCTTTCCCTCCCCTGGACACCTCCTGGGCATCCCAGGAGAGCCGGGGTGCAAGGAAGCATTTGCTGCCCCAAAACCTGCCTTGCACCCCCCCGGGATTTCCCTGCACAGGCTGTGGGGATGGCAGCAAACTCTGCTCCCACGCAGGCTGAGCTCCCCCCGGGCAACCCGGGCTCTCCCCTGGCTCTGGCAACTCAATATTTTTTTTGGAGAATTTTAGCAACCAACAAAGTGCCCCCCCTCTCTTCCCACTGTTCCTTTTTTAATGACCCTTCAACGCATAAGGCGCTGGGAGTTCCCCTTTTACCTCGTTCAGGGGTTATTTCTGAAGCCCGAGTGCAACGGTTGATTTTTGGTTTAACTCAGGGATGGTTGCTCCATCTTGCCTTGTTTCGTGGCCAAGGAAGCGCAAGCTCTCCCCCAAGTCCCAGGAAAGGACTGAGCGTACTCGGTTGGCCTCCTGTTGCCTTGCACTTGGTAGGGGTCAGCAGGAGAGGGCTGGGGTGGTCCCACTGCTGGGCAGGGAGCAGCTGCTGGAGCAAAGGCTGGAGAGGTTCAAGCTTCTGAACACCCCTTAACTCCTGGCCAAACACGAGCTGGTGAGAGGAAAAAAAAATGCATCAGAAAAGCATTTAAATGGTGACAGTAACCACAGTAAAATTACCGTCCATTTCAACAAAAAAATTACACACAGAGGGATAAAAAACAATAACAACAAAAAAAGAGGCAGAAAGGCAGATCAACAAGGAGAAAACCCACAGCTGAAACAAAAGACACGGCAGTGCCTTTCTAGCTGGCTGGATAATCGGGAGGGTTGCAGGCACTGCGGCTCTGCCTGCCCTAATTCCCGTCCCCAGCTCCGACTGAGCAACCGCAGCCCCGCAGTCCCCGGAGGGCCGCGGAAATCTGGCTCCTTCCAGCTTGGCCATCAGCTGCTCTCCGCCAACCTCCACCTCTTCGCAGCCTTGGGCCCCGCTCGGGCTGCCTGGCGAGGCTGTGCCAGCGCTGGCTGAGGCGGTAAGCGGTCTTTTTTTTTTAATGTAAAAGGATGAAGAAAAAAACCAAAACAAACTCCAAACAAAAATGTCTCTCTCCCTTTCCCACCTGCTCCTGCTCAAAGGCTGTAACAGGGAGGTGGAGGAAGCAAAGGCTTGAGCCAGGACACACAAAACCGAGGAAAAGCTCCTTGCAAGGGCAAAGAGGTTGGTCCTCGTGGAGGGATGGTGTCTAAGAAAGGTGCAGTCCCCATTTCTTGCAGGACTTCCCCATGGCTACGTCTACATCTCAGAAGAAGCAGGAAGGTGCTGTTGGTGCCTGGCTGGTTTGCACGGTCTAGGGACAGCGTGTTGGTGACTCTCTCAACACTCTTCCTTTCCCAGGCCCTGCGGGGCTCCTTTCCTGCCCAGTGAAATCCAGTAGACCCTGTGAAGGGCTGACAACCCAAGGAGACAAGAGGCCATTTCAGCCTTCCTATTCATCAGCCACTCCTATTCATTAATAATTAGTGCCATGAGGTGCACTACAGCAGTGCCGGAGGGCCCCAATTAAAGGAAAGCGAGCTTGTTAATTCCAGAGAGCCAGATTCTCCCTCTGTTACTCCCGCCTGGCGCAGAGGTGGGCAGCAGGAACAGCCCAGGCTTTCTAGGTACTCAGCCTCTCTGCCTTCCCCCTCCCTCCTCCTCCTCCACCACCAGCTTTTCCCTCTCCTTCACTGCCGATCCTGCTCATGGGCTGCTGCTAGCAGGACTCGGGAGAGAAAGTGGCAAATCAGGTTATTTTTTCAGAGCCACTTCATTCTTCATCACAGGGTAAAGGATGAGGTTTGGGTAGGTTCGTTTGGGGGTTTTTGTTGTTGTTGTTTTTATTTTAGGGGGGGGTGGGCAAAGCGATGGGGACTGCAGAGGAGCCTGTTACAAAATCAGATGCAGTTTTAGCTGTCTGAAAGAGTTGCTTTAAGCTACGGGCAGCTGATGATCGAAGGTGCTGTTGGCAAATACACTTCCAGCTGGCTGCTGGCTCTCCTAAAGGACACGTTCAACCCCAGGCCCACTGCAGGGGTGGTCCAGCAAGGGGCTTTCGCTTGCTTTGGGCTGAGGACCTTCTGCTGCACAGTTCCACCAGTGAGAAGAAAACCTGGAGGTGATGTGGGAGAGACACACAGCACTGTACTTGGTGAGTTATTGGCTGTTCCATCCTCAAATCCCCACGGTGGGTCTGCATTAGAAGATCTTACTGAAAGCTCTACACTCCTGAGCCAGGGGTTTGCTAATGGATGGGCAGGCTGTGCTGGCGCAGGCTTTGCCTTTCAGGAGGTACTACAGAGATGGGTTTAAATGATTCAGATGATCAGAAATGCAGCCTCTGGCCTCTGTCCTAGTTTTTCAGTTCTTTTAGAGTTTTTTGTTTATCTCCTAAGCTGATACAGAATCACAGAATCATTTTGGTTGCAAGAGCCCTTTCAGATCATCAAGTCCAACCATTAACCCAGCACTGCCAGGTCACCACTCACCCATGTCCCTCAGCACCACATCTCCATGGCTTTGAAACCCCTCCAGGGATGGGGACTCCACCACTGCCCTGGGCAGCCTGGGCCAGCTCTTGACAACCCTTTTTGGGAAGAAATTTTTCCTAATATCCAACCTAAAGCTTCCCTGCACAATGTGAGGTTGTTTCCTCTTGTCCTATCACGTGATCCTTGGGAGAAGAGACCGACCTCACCTTGTTGTGACTTCCTTTCAGGGAGTTGTAGAGAACAAGAAGGCTTCCCCTGAGCCTCCTTTTCTCCAGGCTAAACACGAAGGAAAAATGTAAAGAGCCAGCTGAAGGTCAAGGTGAGACTGACCATCAGTTCACCACTGGAAATCCATGCCCACAGGTGCTGGAAGTCTTCTTAGAGAGAAAAACATCATTGCTGCAGGGGACAAATAACCAGTCCTGACCTCCTTTACACAGCCCTTCTCTGGGAAAAAGTATCCCCTGAAGTCAATAGGCATTCTGCCCAGGTAAGGATTCTGAATGCTCAGTTTTGCCTCTGACAGGGCTGCTGTCCAAACAGGAACTCCAGGTTCATGCCACTAAAATCTGAAGCACTTGAGTGTGCATCATACTTTGCACCTCCAGGTTTCTTGCCTATGATTTATTAAGGACTGTGAAAAACCACACTAAATCTCTCAAGCATCAAAGATCAAATCTGCAGGGCACCTATTTCAGTGTGAAGCAGCAGATTTAAGAGTGGATGGGCAGTGCCTCTAATACCACCAATTCTTGGGTGGTATCTGAATATCCTTGGGAAACTACAGGATATTCAAACTACATGCTGTTTAAGGCAAGGAACAAAAAAACAAACCCCGGCCAACCCAACTGAAAAAATAAATAGAAGGAGGAAGAAAGGAAGAAAACATATGAAAAAAAAAAATCACTGACATCAATAGGAGTTTTTCTAATCAGATTTATCCCTTCTTAAGGCACCTAGTTTGCTGCAGACATTATCAGAAAGTTTACTTCAGGACTACATAGGTACACGATTTAATTCTGCCAAAGGCACCTCTTCAGGAGTCCAATCCTGTCTAGTACAGTGCCTCTCTTTATCAGAGCTTCTAATAGTAGCATCTTAAACAGGAGATGTCTTGCAGTGAGCTGATAATTTGGTATTTATACTCATTTTAATGCATTTTAGTTTGACTGGGCAGTGCAAGAGGTCTTACCCATCCCTGCGCTCCTTCAAGGCACTTCCAATTTTCCAGCCCTCTGGCATAAGCTGCCTTTGCGGAGGAACGATGTCTGTAAAGCCACTGCTCCATTTCACTTCCCGTATTCCAAGAAATCCCTAAATTCTGTTGTCAGACGAAAAATCCAGAACACATTCTGTTAGCACGGAGGATTGGTCACATCAGTTTTGCAACGCCTCATTTAAGGATCCAATATGTCAGAAAATTGTCCTAAGCTTTGCTTTTTATTGAGGCTTAATAGGTGCCCTTATCCCTTTCACCAGACCTGTGATGCAAGGCTTGGTTTTGTTCTGGTGCCAAGACATTTCATTTGATCTCCCTCACCTTAACTTCTACTGTCTATTAGATGGGAGCAGCACTTTGAGGTCGCTGGTGGGTGAAAAATGCTACACGAGGAGGCAGGCATTATTAATTACAACCATCTCAGTTGATCTTTTAGCTTTCATCCAAAGAAAAACGTCGGGATTGAAATGACAACAAGGAACAGGTAAAGGATGCTTCCCTGCGGCTTCACAGATCTGCTGCGTAATAAAACTTTCAGCCCTGGGCGCATGGGAGCTGTGGGTCACATCTCCCTCCAAAGAAGCCTCACTTTAAAGAACCTTGTAGCACATCTGCCTAATGCAGATGCTGTGCTGCAGGAGTTTTGGACTGCGAATTTCAGCCTCTGCCCTCGGCCAGGCTGCCGAGGACAAGTTGCCATACCTGTCCCTCCTGCAGAGATCCCGCGCCATCTTCAGCCGCGCCACTCGCGAGCTCCCTGTTCCACTGTGCATCAAAATTTCCTTCCCTCCCTTCTCTGTAGCCATCAGTGATGTGCACTCTCACCACCTAAATCAGAGATGGGGCACATCTGTAGTTAGGGGATGCAGGAGACGAAGAAAACACCAATACTGCACCGAACACACAAAGAGGCACAACTCCCCAGTGTCCATTTTAACGCCAGCTGTGGTCAGTTTGGGGTTCCCCCCCATAAGCTGAGTGGTTTCAGCTTCCCTTTGAATCCCACCTGTGCAGACAGCTTGGTTTTCTCCATCGCTGGCGTTAAGAGGGAACGGCGAGGAGTTTGTCCAGGCTTGCTAGTGGCTGACTTCTAGGAAAAGCCTTCGCAGGAATAAGCGAGTGCCAGCCTACGCACCAGGCACAGCCTCTGATGGTCTTTAGCCTACACCCTGACTCACGCTCATGTTAAACCAATTGCCACGAGCAACCACAATATAGACAAATGCAAAGAAAAATGAGCCGGGCACTGTGCTTAGAAATGATGACCCTTTATAAAGCAGCTTCACTGACTACAGCGGAGCTGTGCCAGCTCACGGCAGTTCAGGGCTTGCTCCACTTGCATTAATTCACTGTCTGAAGTTTCCGATCCTGTCCTTTGTGGGAACTAGATCATGCAAATTGAGGTACCGGAGTCACAGGGAAGGCGAGCAGAGTTCCACATGAGTACCAGTGTGAGAAGAAGCAGCAATTAGCTCTAAATTCACTGCCCTGCCCTGTCATTCCCAAGCTCTTCCTCTGCGGCTCTGTAACTGGAAGCTCTAGAAGAAGGGGAGAAGAACATTTTGCCCATGCTCACGTTATTCAAGTCGTCCTGTGAGCTGCTGAATCTGCGAAATTCTATCTCCCGTGGCGTTCAGCGGTAACGACTGTCTCCTGTGTAGACTCTCTGGTGTCTAGTAATACAGTTGTGACTCCGCAGAGGATGCACTCCCAGGGTTTTCCTCCTCTGCCTGCCTACTTCCCCAGCACTGGTAGGCAGCTCAAACCTTTGGGACTTCCATCCCCTGTCAAGTTTGATCAAACTCAGCTCACAGGCTCGGAAAATTATTTAGGAGGGACTGACTGGCACTTGCAGACAGTGTGATCTCATAAGCTTCCTTTCCTCGGGAAACTAGGCTACCAACCTAGCAACAGGGGAAAAAAAATGCCATCCTGCTAGCAAAAAGGACCTAAACACTGGGAGGAAAGAGGGAAGGTGGGAGAGGAAAGGGAAGCTGTTTTGAAGGGAAAAAAATAATCACTGTCTTGTGGCTACAAGGTTCTTGCACTTAAAGGCCAACATTGCAGAGGCATCCTTGAGAAAATACTCTCCAGGAGACGGCAAGATCTCTTGTGAAAATTAGTAGGGGACAGAAATCACCACCAGGCATCCTCAATGGATACTTATATGGTAAGGCTTGCCTCCAGCAGTACCCGTTTCTCTCTGCTCTCCAGAGGAAGACACAGACTCAACCAGCATGCAACCCGCGTGCCTGCAGCATCTGAAGTGAGATGGGTCCTATCCCAAAGGGAACAGTCCTCTTGCCCCTCTCTCCTGCAGACCAAAGTTTTCCATGGTGCTGCTGCAGGGTTTGTTACTCGTTTGTATTCTAGAAAAGCTGCTGTGCGCCTTAACTGCAGAGAGATGCATGGTTTTACTTGGCATTTATAAGCACTTATCCTCTGCGCACTAAAAACTTTCCTGTCCTTGCATCCTGCAGAATAAAATCCTTTAAGTGAGCTTTAATGGCTCAGGTACTGCTTCTTTACAAATTAAGAGAGTCGCTTTTATTTGATATCACCCAATGTTTGAGGATGTCAAAAGCACTGCAGCGCATACTCATACAAATTGATATTTAGTTTCACTAATTATAATGTCACTAATTGTATTTCTGCACCTGATGCAATTACTGACATTCAGCCCTTGAGCTCTGCCTTGTTCTTTCTAGATTTAGGTGCTCCTTGCTCTTCAAGCTTCCCCACCTACAGCAGATGATGCACACAATGAAACTCGGAAATAAAAGCTCAGACCTTCCCGTCAATTGCTGCGTGCCAAATGCAGGGGATCATTTAAGAGGTTTAGGTACCCAAATGTTGCACAGTGCTAAAGTGCTTGCACTTGCCTTGTAGGCTCTGTTCCCCTCACCAACCATAACTGTGGTCAGCTGAGACCTCCAGATGTCAAACACTGTCCTAGGGATAGTGTCTCCTGGCAGGACATCAAAGGGAGAACATTATAAGGCAGTGGAGCTTTACTATTTTCACACTGACAGGCAAACTTTGGCATCTCAGGTTACCTACAGAAGGTGCTCCAGAAGCAACAGGAGGAAACAGAGTCAAGAGGAAAAGGCTTACCCGGAATATTTCCACTCAGTGTACAGGAAAGCTCCTTGGTGACTCGCAAGGTTTTGCCACAATTTTCTGGCTAAACAGCACTCGGCTTTGGCATGGGGACTCTGCACCTTGCTGGGAGTTGCTAGGGTCAAAATGGACCTGCACGCACTTTGCATTTGGCACTGGGAAAAGAAAGTCCTTGGGGCTGCGGAGCCCTGAGATGGAGCTTTGAGGATGTATTTCAAGGTCAGGTAGCAGCTCTGGCAACTCATTTTTAGCTCTCTTCCTCTGACACGCTCCTAAAATGGGCTTAGTCTCTGGATGCACCTGTTAAAGAGTACGGTGAGAACAAAATCTCTTCTGATCATAGAAGTAGAGTTCCAAGTCACATTGTATCTTTGGAGAAATATAGCTCTAGAAGATAAATTTAGAGCAAAAAGAATACACTGACTGTAGCAGGGAGAATTGCATTTGGTGATGGAGATGACCATGTGGAAGCTGAAGAATACACAGAATATATACTCCATGTATTATTTTCCAGGTCAGTGAAACTCCAAATATAACACGCAACCATCAGGAAGTTTCCTTGGCTTTGTGGCACTGATGGAAATTCTGAGTCCCTCTGGGCTCGATTTTCAAAAGTAGCAGGTCCTCTCAGTTCCCAGTGTTATCAACTGGAGCTGTGATTGCTGACCTTCAAGCTTAAGCAAAGGTGGAGTTAGAGACTTCAGGACACCAATGAAATATCGGGGTGGATTGATGGGAAGGTTATTTTTGAAAGAAAGAAAGAAAAAAGATCATGTAGAAAAGAAAACGGGAAGCACCTGCTTTCCTCTGAGCACCAACCTATAATAATAGGACTAATAATGAGTCTCTGTGATGGCCTAAAAGGAACAAAGTGGACAGGGATGGCCTGAAGGCCGGAATAGTTCCCACAGGCACTTTAAGAATGGGTAGAGTGTTTTTCCACTCCTGCATATAAATTAGACACCAGAGACATCATTCCCCTCACTCCTTTCCTTAACAGGCTACTAATTTTTTTTAAAGTGTTTTGGGTTAGGCTAAGAGCATGAAAAATAGAGGAAAGCCAAATTCTGAGCCTTTTTTTTCCCCCCAGAGGTATCTTGCTGAAGGATGCCTGAGGAATGCCTGGTGCCCTCAGCTGCAGGACTTGTCACAAGAGCTGAACCGCCTTGCCTGTCGCCTATAAAGTTATGCAATGATAGATCTTCCCATATAGCTTGTCAAGTACCTCTACTGAGCGGGGACAATTACAGAATAAGGGCAGCACCACTCAATAAAATTTGCAGAAGCGAATGACCAGAAGAGAGCATTTGGAACCTGCTAAACGTTCCTTTGTGGCTTCGCCACCTAACAACTTGGTTGAGGAGCAACACCATCAGCAGCCATAGCTCCTGTGGACAAGTCTCCTCTAGCTCCGGGCTTTCATTTGCAGCTGGAACATCTTGTCAAACACCTTTTAATTTCCTTGACTGCTCAACAGCAAACACACCAGCCTTTATTTTTGGCCATCCTTTAGCAAAGCAGATCACTCAACTAGTATTAACAGTTGAAGGTAACTGCTGCTTACCTATTGCAAACCACGGTGCAGACATCAACACGTACAGTATTAACTGACATCATCCTTAGGAGCTCCAGCAGCGCTTGCCTGAAACGCTCTCCTACCACTGGCAAGGGCAGCTGGAGACCTTTGGGAGAGGTTTCAGTGAGCATGGCTGATTCACCTATGTCATGCCTCTGCATAGAGTTGTTGCCAATCATCTCTTCCTGATTAACACCCTGCCTGGATGCTGTTCCTGCAAAACCAGAGTGTGTTGTTCCTGCCTAATTCAGCCCTTGAGCTGCTCTCAAGAAGCAGCAATGGCATGTTATATTTTCACCTTACCTTAATCAGTGATAACTTGCGAATGCAGGCAAGTCCTGGGATAGAAGATTCATTATCTTAGAGGAGGGCGCATAAAGAAACGGGTATGCTGAGCATCCTAGGGGAGGACCTTCAACCAGCTCATACAGGGGATCTGAAATGAATTTTACCATGAAGGTTTTGGGAAAGAAACAGAAACCCAGCATGGTGGGGGTTGGAAGGGACCTCTGGAGATCTTCTCATCCAACCCCCTGCTCCAGCAGGTCACCCAGAGCAGGGGCCCCAGGATCGTGCCCAGGCGGGTTTGGAACCTCTCCAGAGAAGGAGACTCCACAACCTCTCTAGGCAGCCCAGGCCAAGGTTGGTTTTTTTTCACTTGATCAGTAAAAACAAAAAGGAAAGAAACCAAAGAAAACCAACACAGTGTTTCGATGGGATACGCTGTCTGCATTGTCCTCGCAACACGAGTTGGGGCACACACCTTTTCATTCTGGTATGGATTGCCTCCTGCAGACGTGGCTCACTGCAGAGTGCCACCTGTCTTGGTGGCATCCACATCTACAGCAGCAGCAGTCACGGAGAAGAGCCATCCATCAAACAAAGCAGGAAGATTGCCAACAAACACAGGCTCTCATCAGTCAGACTGAAGACGGGCAGTTAGATAGTCACTCACGGATGAGAAATAAATTGTTCTGAACCAAATCTCTCGTATCTCCAGTGAGGAACGAGCACCCAGAGGAAACTGGTGCTTCTGGGAAGAGAAAAGAAACTCAATGCAATCATGTTCCTTACCAGGTGTGTACGTGTATGACTTGGGTCTCTGAGGAGGGCTCCAGGCACCATGCTTTCCCAGATCTTTCCACTCCCAATATCTGCTGCTCTTCAGTGCAGCAGAGCAGGGTGAATGGTACAAAGTCACTGGTATTTTGCAGGGGTGTCTATAATTAGACCATACTTGAGGTTAAACTCTAGCAGTTGTTCTACTGCCTGATGCCCCCTCCCCAGCAGAGAAAAGGAAGAGAAAATCAAGAAAAGGAGAGAAGACCCACAGGCTGAAATAAAAACAGATTTAATGAAACAGCCGAACTAACACCAATGCCAATATAAAATACATGAAGTTATACTCAGCTCAGTGAACGTACGGTAGTCACAATAAACAGGGAAACATCCTCAGGAGCAGGATGGTGAGAGCAAGTCCCTCCAGAGAGGAGGAGCAGGATCAGGAGGAGCCCCAGCAGGAGAAGTTCCTTTATATTGAGGGTGATGTTCATGGGATGGGACACACCCGCAGCCAACTTGGTTCCATTGCCCCAGCTGACTCCAAACTGCTAATGACCTGCAGACCATGGCTGGCCCAGGATTCTGTCCCAGCAAAACCAGGACAAGGGGTTATTCCTACTATGCTTTGTTCTGTTCACAAAAGGAGCCAGGAGACCTCACAGCAGCCAAGAGGAATTGTTTTCCTCCCTTGCTTTTTTGAACCATGTGAGCATCCATTTTTACTACTGGACTTGTTTCTGAGAGCTCACTCACATCTGGACTATTTTCTGATCTATGTGGGGACTTCCCATGGCAAACTCCATGCTCCCATACAGCTTATGTTCTTATGTCCTTCTGCTATTGTGGCTGGTGGCTTCTCCTCACTACCCCAAAGAAACCGTGTGCAGGAGCAGGTTTCCCTTGTGTACTGCTGAGGTAGCCTGAAAACTTGAATGGAGAGCTCTAGTCCTTGTGCTCAGAGTGAGACTCTGCCCTAACTCATTCCTCAACCCACCAAAAATCAGCCAGCCTGTCTGCGAGGTGAAGGCCCTGTGATGGAAAAGCCCTTGATCCGTGCTCAATCTGCAAACCCCAAACACCGGTGTGTGCAAGGGCTGCGGCCCTGAGAGCTCCGGAGCAAACTGTCAGCTCAGCAGGAGGGGTCAAGCCACAATAAATGAGTTTATCATTGACCTTGTCTCTTTTTCCTGTTTGCGAATTACCCAAGGCCACCCTTGCTGCGTGCAAAGGGTAGGTCAACCTGTTCTAGCTAAAATCTGTGCTCTTAGCTTTGCTGGTTGTAATGCCTAGAAAGAAGAACCAGGGCAGTGGGAATAATAAAGCAGCACAACTACAAGCACCACATAAAGCTCTGAATCATGGCAAAAGACACAGCAAAGGTCAAACTCTGCTATGCTTTTTTAATCTAAAATGGGAAGTTTTTCGTGTGCTTTTAAATGACCTTTGTTTTTGTAATGACCCCTCTTAGAAAAAAAACAACCTAAGTGCACAGTGGACCCAAAAGCTCTGTCACTGCTCACCTTCGTATGCCAGAACGTCAGTGGAAGTGGCCACTGCAAAACAGGGCTTGGTGGGCTAGGGGGGCAGACAGGGGTGACAGCACCAGCATCACGTGTTGCCAGATCCTGCCATCCATTCCCACCCCCCTCATTTGTGCTGAGGTAAGCACGCAGGACCTTTGGGCAGATGACATCTGACTTTGCAGGTACAGTGTCTACCTTGACTTACATCACAGCCCTGTCTAACAAACAGCTTTTCAGCCCAAGCAAGGAGGTGGACATGCATAGCCAGGGGTGGAGATGGGTTTGGTACTGTCACTTGGGACAGTATCTCCCCAAGCACAGCTTTAACTACCAGGACTTTGCTCGCAGAGCCCACAACTCCACTCCCTAGATACTTTTTGATGGGACGTGCAATCTTGTTCCTTTTCCAAACACTACTCCCTCCCACACAGGCACACTCACCATAGAAACACAGGCAGGACCTGTAGGTCATCTACGGCCACCTGCTTTGGGCTGCACTGTCCAGATCAACAGTTCAGAGAGGGCACCGCAAACTGGACCTGTTTCCCTAGCAGAACAACAAGGTAATTTGTGATGTCAGAAACAACTCACTCATCTTTTCCATAAAATACCCTGGATCCACATATGACATCTTTAATCTAGCAGATGTCAGCTCTCTGCCACGTTAAAATTTAGTTTGTCTGTGCTTAGCTAGTTGGTGTAAATTAATTCCTGTTACTTAATAGTGTGATGATGAAATATGGGTTACTCCACACTTGACTCCATGTCCTAGATAGTAACGCATGAATTTTTTAATAGGATCCACATTCCTTATATTCAAAATCAGTCATGAGAGAGATAAATGAGGCTAATGATAAACAAACCTTGCAAAGGCCTTTGGGATCTGACAGAAACGAGGTTCAGATGGCTGCACAGTGATGGAGGTTCCCCACGGCTCACGTAGAGGAACGATGGCCAAGTGTCAGCAGTCACACAGCGGCAGCTCCCAGAGGACACTTCTCCACAATGGCAAAATAAGCTCAGCCAAGAGAAAGGTATGTGGTGTCCAGCTTAGGAAGCCCCACAGCTTCTCATTCTTTGATATTAAGGTGCTGTTTCATGAGAAACATTACTCTAAACACGCGTGATACTCATACGCTCTCTCCCTGTGACACTGAGACGGGTCGTCGTTGAAGACAGACCACTGGGATTATCAGCCAGATCAGCTACTCCTGACACAACTACCAGATGAAATAAAGGAGGCAGAATAGCAGCCTCCTTGGTTTTAAGGTAATTAGTGCTGGAGAAGATGTATGGCCACCGCATTTATCGACTGTTTAATTTATTGGGCAAATAGCCCTGTGATGGAAACAAATGTAAACAGTGTAGAAGGATTCCAGTGAAAGATCAGGCTGGAAAATGTCTTTCAGATAGTGACTGCGAAGTCTTGCATCTCCATACAAGCCTTTATCTTGCAAACAGCTTGTTCACCACTTCGACAGTAGCCGATGGCATCCTGCATGCCATATAACCCTGAGTCTGATCAGGCAACCGTGGATTTTCATCCCTAGAAACATTCCAGGTGAGGTTGGCTGGGGCTCTGAGCAACCTGCTCTAGTTGCAGATGTCCCTGCTCCCTGCAGGGGGGTTGGACGAGATGGCCTTCAAAGGTCCCTTCCCACCCAAACCAGTCTGTGATTCCAGGGGATTCTGGATCAGGTTTTAAGGCTTTAGTGCACACAAAAGGCAGAACTTCCTCCTCACAAGTGATCAGGCAGCTCAGGGTGCAAAACTATAAATCCTTAAAGATGCAGAGAAAATAAGGATCTAAAATTCATTATTAAGGACCATTAAGAATCGTTATCAAGAGCCCTTAAAAACTATACGTGCACAGAGATCTCCTTTCCCAATCCACAGCTCTGCAATGCAGCATCCCTCCATCTCAGGTCCAGGGGAAGGCTGAGGGAAGGACTGGCCACTGGCTGTGGCCTGGCATGGTGTGATGGATGGAGACAGAGGAGATGTCTCTTCCCATGGCATTTTCCATGTCCCTTCCCACCAGCCCCTCGGGCTATGATGGAAGGAGCATCACAGGAAGCTCACTCAGCAGCTGGTGTGTACCTGTAAAGAAGAAAAAACATTTTGAAGCCAGGTGTTTGGCAGCCTGGGACTTAAAAACATGAAGAGGTTATTGCAGGAGGTTCACGGGCTTGTGGCACATACAATGTGGAAAAGATGTCACAAGATTATCGATGAGGCCAGGTCATTAGCCAAGGGTGACATCTATTGTGGTGGATGATTGCCAGCTGAAATGACCATCTGTGTCAAACCAAATGAAACTCGCCATCGGCACACTTGTCAGCTAAAAATAAAGAAGAAAAATCAAGGAGGAAAGACTTTATTTTCTGAAGTGGCAGTTCAGTTCTGCAGCCCTGAAAACCTGGGCTCACCACCAAGTAGACGATGAGCATACACTTAACTTGCAGTGTTCAGGACATGTCTATGAGGTTTGGAGAGCTACTGGTGTGCTAAAAAATCAGAATAAAACTAAAATGCTTTTGTTGGCAGGATGCTTGACAGTTGGCAGGATCGAAACCTTTCTATTTTTAATATCTAAGTCGCATCTATGGATAAACCCAGTTAAAAATTCATTTTGCAAGGAAGAGCTCTTGGTGCCAGTCCCACCAGTCAGACAACACAAATGTAGCATTCAACTCGTGTTGGTCCATGCTGTTTGAAGTGTGAATATACTCAAATGCTTGCAAAGCAATTAATAACGTAATACTCCTGGGCTAGATGGGGGAAATTAATTTTCAATAAACTATTCATATGATAAATGATTCATTAAAAATTACTCTACACCATCCAATCACAAAGTGTTTCTTTTTAGGGAGTCAAGAAAAGAAGAGAAGGGGAATAGTTCTCATTACAATTATGGCAAGCAGACTTTGAATGATGATGCACAGCAAAACTTTACATGTTTCTGTACGGTAAAAATTAGTCTCACCTTTTTCCCCTGCTCTTTCATAATTTAAAACTCACTTGCTTTTAAAAGTTCAAGCCTGTCATGTAGTTAATCCTCACTGAGAGCTAGTGTAGATGACATGCTTGAAAATAATTGGTTTTAGGAGCAAGAATGTTATCAGTGCTGAAATTCCCTGTCTTCTTTTGGTGTTATCCAACTCTTGCAAGTGGGTTTAGTGAAACACAGCTCAAAACAGTCCAGTCACTATTTGACTAGGAAATCAACTCTCTTTTCTTATTGTTGGCTTTTATTACCTGCCACTATACAAACTTCCTGTTATCCCCGTGGCACAGCACTGCTGCTGCAAAGCTGTTCCGACTGACCATTCTTGCAGCCACCTCAGAGCTACCACAGTCAAACACTTCTCTGTTAAACTCAAAACTCAAGCCTTCAAAAGCTAAAAAGAGTTGAGGAACATTTAGAAAACTCAAAACTCAAGCCTTCAAAAGCTAAAAAGAGTTGAGGAACATTTAGAAACTCTGTGTTAAAATACAGGCTTCAATCACATGGCAACACACTGCATTTTCAAAACCCTGTTGTCCAAATACACCACTATCCAGTATCTCCTTGAAGGAAAATAAAATAGGTAGCACGTGACAAAACACCATCCAGAAGAGTACTTAGTTTTCTCCAGGATGTTTCTAGCACACTCTCACCTTAATACTTGAGCAGAGCTAAGGCAACGATACATTTATCTCCACAGCACTGCTAGGGAAAGTGGTAGAGGCAGTGAAGCCTTGCTTGTGAATTGAGTGATTGTGAACACCCAAGACAAGGTATCTACAAGTTCAGTATTCACGTATTGTGTTCAAATTGTACTTCCCATCTTAGAAATGCAGCCCTGGAAGGGACCTGCCAGATCACGGAATCCAGGGTCCTGCTCTTGCAGGCAGTGGCTTTGTAGGCTCCCTTTCACCAGCTGCTAAAGATAATTGGGTTATTTTGGCTTCCCAGCACCCCGTGGAAGCCTGTGTAAGGACCTTGTCACTTGATAGGAGAAAGAGCTTCTCATTTCCAGCCTCGACTGACTCCCAGACATTCTAAAACCATTTTCTATCATGCTAAACTGACTTTAAGAAACTCTTTTCCCTCTCTGAGGTATTTGCAGATAGCAATTCTAGCTTTTGCCAGCTTTTTTTGTTGCTAGGCTAAACAAGACAAATTCAGTCTTCTCTCAGAAGACAGCCAGTCTCCTCCACTGGTGTCTCTGCCCTGCTCCTGTTCCAATGAAATGCATTGCTCCCAAAATCGGGAAAGCAGGTTTGGACCTGTAGGCCCATCATATGGTCATCTTCCAAAAAGAAAAAAAAAAGTATTCTGCTCAGGCTAAGTTACAGAGAAATGAATCCAGGAGTTTAGTGTGGAAGGGGTCAGCTGCTCTCGATGTGGCAGGACCAATTCCACAGTCACACCAGCAGTTCCAGACCAAGGATGGAGCCTGAGTCTCTGCTTGTGGTGAGGCTGGGCCACTGACCAGAGATTTGCAGAGATGTCCAGTAGCTCAAGGAGCCAACTGTGACCCCAGCTGAGGGGAAGGGATGAAATCTCCACTTTCCCTTTATGCCCTTGGTTCTCCTAAGTCAAGTCTGTGCATCTGGGGTGGGAGAGCTGCTGCAGTTTGGGGGCTTTTCCTGCTGCCTGCACAGGTTTCCTGAGAGAGGAGCTGTACAGGGTGACACACTCTACGGCACAGGACGTGAAAAATATCAGCTGGAGAGAAAAAAAGCCTTCCTAGCTGTTACAGCCCTCTGGCCAGTCCTCTGCCTTTTTAGCATCATCCGTGCCGTGAGCCAGTTCTCAAGTAAGTAAACGCTTCACTCCCGCTAACTGCGGTTTTTCCCCTTTCTAAACTGCTTTTGTAATGTTGTCAAAAAAAGCAGCCGAGCTTTGGGGATGTTGGGAAAGCAGGGTAACACAGGCACAGATGCATCTGCTGCCACCATCTCTGTGAGGCCCCAGCAGCTTTTACAGCTCAGACAATTATCACAAGTTTGGCTGTTGCCAAAGCTTCTCCGTTCATCATTTTCAGGACTGCAAATGAGAAATGCGCCCAAGCCAACATAATATCCTCCAGGACATAGGAGCACAACTATCAAAGATCAGTGACTTATAGGGAGCCAGGAAAGCAAACCTTTCTGGAGGTGCTGCTACGCAGAACAACACAGGAACTCAGTCAAAACGTCTGACACACATAAAAGTTTCCAGGAAAGAGTCCCAGGCACAGATACAATTGCTGCAACCAAAACCCTTTCTCTGAACATCTATTCATCATAAAAGTAGGTCCCCAGCTGCGTGAATCGTTGCCCCAGGAAGCGGACGATGCATTGCAGAGGTTTTGGTCTGGATAGGCTGTTGCTCACTCCCTCAGCATCATTCAGGGCGGTTAAAAATGCCCTACTCCACCCTGGGGGTAGCGGATGAAAGAAAACCTGTCTATCATCTCCATGTTAGCTATTTAGGAGTTTGAAACATATACAGAGGCTCTTCTGAGTGTTCCTGTATGGGTATAAATATATATACAGGTTTTTGTATGTCTGTATGTATACACACATAGACTTATGTAATGTGTATTATAGACATGAGCCAAGTTTGTTGTAAAAATTATATGCAACGATTAACGGAGGAGCGACAAGGAGCTACAGGGCTCTGCATTAGACGAAGCAATGCCAGATAAATATCAGTAACTCAAGTGCTGAGATGCTGATGAAAATAAAGGTTTCTCAGTCATTGAACTGGAACTTTCAAGTGTCTACCTGACTGTCTACCTAGAAACAACGTTGTGATGCTTGCTACACTGGCGTCGCTGATGGCGAGCTGAGTCCCTGGCCAGGCAGGTCAGAAGGAGAGGTAGATCTTGGAGGAGAAGCCAGACACAGTCCTGCTCACTGTTTGGAGGCCACTGCTCTAGCCCATACCCTGGCGTTATTCTGCTGCTCCTTACCTGACAGATGCAGGTGATGGAGAAGGCAGAGAGGGGCAGGAGGACTCCAGCTCCTGTTCTTCTTGTGAGTTTGTTATCCTTGTTACTCACTGAGCTCCCAAACAGGAACAGGTAATGGTGATCTCCTGCAAATAAAGCAAGACATATTGTGCCTCAAAATCCGTCGGGATAGACTTTGTGTCCCAGGCAACATATCTCCCACCACGGTACCTCAGGGCAGCCTCTCTGACCATTTCCACCTCCTCAAGATATGTTTTCCTTCTAGCAGAGCAGCCACAATATCTGTTGTTGATGAAAGACAGGGTAAAGGGCTGCTGATACCTGCAGATGGCTGCATGAGTTATGGCACTGAGCAACCTAATCAGAGATATGCACAGCAGATTTTATTTTCCCATCTGTGAGATGCACATTGGGCTCCACATTCCTGTAAAAGAAAACATTAAAACCATTTGTTGTCTCTGGGAAATTGCTGAATGACAGCATGGGGAAAAGGGTCTTTCTCATTGTCAGGGCTGTTTACTAAGTAAGAAGTAGCTCCAGTTAGTGTTATCTGTGCTAAACAGGAGTAGATGAGTTGACTAGGTATGTTGCTTCATCCCCAGGGATGCTCCTGGTGCAAGGAAGGAAACGGGATTCCCCTTCCACCTTCAGCCCAGCATCTGAGCCTCTCACATCCCTTGGCCACTGTGCACCCAAATATCACACACCTGAGAGACACGCTGCTGTTATGGAAACATGATGGTAACCCGGTAAAGTCACAGAATCCCAGCATGGTAGGGCTTGGAAGGGACCTCTGGAGATCACCTTGTCCAACCGCCCTGCTAAAGCAGGTCACTTAGAAATCAAGCATCTCAGAAAAGAACAGGTGCTTGGGCTTCTTACCATCCAACTCTTTTGCAAATACCACTGTGACGTGCTAGAGCCGCTCTCCAAGAACCTTATTTTTTGGAAAATGCAGAGCAGAGACTGTGAAGGCCTCGTCCCAAAGTAGATGAACTCCCCTTCCACAACTGAGTCCTCTGAAAAAAAACCCAAACAACAACCCACCAAGACCACCTTACCTCAGATCCTCACACAGAATCACCCTTTTGTGGAAGGCCTGACAACGGCAGTCACTTCGTGAGGAGCAGCACCTCCACGTGCAAGCACACATGTACCCACCAGCCACTCCGCGCAGGGGTGCGCGTACGCTGCACGCAGCTAGTGCCATCTATCTATACATTCGCACGCTATGGAGAGCCCCAGCATCTACACGTGGTCTGAGTTAAGTGAGCAATTTTTAATACGCGGGCGTAGGTGTGGATAACGTGTCTCCCTCCCACGGGCATGGGTAGCCGCGTGCCTCTCTCCGCACGCACGCACGCACGCACGGCTCCTATCTGCAGAAGAAGGCTGGAAGCCGGCATCCGCGGCGTTCTGCTCCTCCTGAAGGAAGAGCTGATGTGTGCAACAGCTCCAAGAGGAGCTGGGGTGGGCAGCTCGGTCCCAGCAGCATGCTGCGGTTTCCTAGGTAACTGAACTTGAAATAAGGTGATGTCTGGAGCTGGGATTTATCGAATCCGTTTGCTGGAGGTGCCTACATGGAGGGGAAAAAACCCCACCCCGTGCAGGATCCTGCTCTGTAACCGCCAACAATATACCACTTATTTATTTCAGGAATGGAAGGGTTTGTTTTCTGTTAATGATCAGCGATGACATTTTCCCATGGAGCCATCTGTGCGGGCAGGGATGTGTAGAAAATATGACTGTGCATGTCATGCATTATTTACACAAGGCCACAGCTATGTGCTTTGCAGACAAAGGAAGGAAAGACAGATCCTTGCCCTGAGGAGACTGCAAGATGAGCACAGGTCCCACCTTGCCCATTTCTGCTACCTTGCCTTACCCCTGTGAGTTGCCCGAGTACAGCAGCCAGACTGACTCAAGGGAAGGTTATTCCTCTGTCATAGACTTCCCAAACGATGGTTTGCCACGTGGTTGGGCCAAGGTCTACGGGAATATTTGAGTGCTTACCTAGAGTGTCTGGATATCCTGAGATCAGTGGGAGGGAAAGCAATATCTGTAGGAAAATGAGACGTAGCTTCTCTGGGTGCACCTCTGCCCAAGAAACCTAAATGACCCTGTTACAGCCTACATGGTGCTTCTGGCCTTAGGGGCACCAAGCAGCTCTGGGAATGTTTGTTACTATTATTAACACAGACATGGTGTCTGTGCCTGTCTGCAGCGCTTCTCCTACCTCACCAAGTGTCGTGAGGACAAGCACCTTAAAAGACTGAGCCAAATGGGGCATCAGAGTCATGGAGATCATAAGAGCACCAGTTGTAACAGCAGAAGATGATGACACATCAGTGCCCATCTTTCCATCACACTTTGTTTAGCCTGATGTTCCTAATACCTGTGACAGAGCCGTGTCTAGGACAGAGGCCCCCGAGGAGGCTGGTAGAGCAGCACCAGGAATGTTTTGTGCTGGTGCTGCTGCTGCATTGCAAGGGACTCATATGCAGGCTTTCAGCAATCTGAACATCCCACTTTGCTCTGACCACGCTCTGCATTTAGCCCCAGCTATTCCTGAGCGTGCCTGGCAGCGGTTTGGGGTGCAGAGCAGTGCTGCAGTTTAGGCTTTGGCAGCTGCAGGACAGAGGAACCTCCAGAGCATGGTGTACCCTGACCGTGTGCCCCATAACTGCCTGACAAAGCTGTGCCCACGTGCTGCAGGCAAACCGTTGGCATGCTCTGATACGGGCTTGCCCATCCTGCCCATGAGTTCAGTGTCTCTACAACCCTTGAGTCTAGTATTAAGGAGAGATGGCCTCAGGGCTTCCCTTAGCTTGCAGCATCCTCCAGAGCTACTCAACGCCTTTAAAAGGCAGGACGCTATCCGAGTTTATCCATGGCAAAGCAGGCTGGAGCAGCTTAGCAATCTGCAGTGCCCATTAACAGAGACGCTATGTGGTTTCCAAGGATGAATCCATGTTCCAACAGCTTCTTCCAAACTAAATTAGCTTTGGGAGATACAATTGCAAAACCGCAGCAATTAGCAGATGGCTCAGGATCAAGTCTGGGACCTGATGTGACCGCAGTCAAATGTGGAGGACAACTTCAGCTCCCAGTTTGGTACCGCCTTATCTTAATGCGAGTGGGGTTTTGGGTTTGCTTTTAACTAATGTCTAAACCAAAAAAAAAAAAAGGAGGGATCTATTTTTATTTAGCGAGATATGCAGAAGCATCATCAGCAAAAATATTGCCTGCAGTGTAGAGATGCTACATTTCATTTCAGGCAAATGCTGCTAGGGCTGCCTGGGATGTGACAAAACATCTGACTGATTGTTCTCCAAGTGCTGCTCTGTAGCCCCTGGAAAATCAACACATTAAGTTTTCACTATAGGCAAGCAATTAGGCACAGAACCATTCAAATGAAATCAAAATCAAATCTGGAGAGAAAACTGCAGAACATTTGCTTGTCATTTTACCTCAGGAAGTTTCATTACTGCTGTGCTCAGCACCAGCGTGACCCGCCTTGGGACACTGCATCTGGAGAAGGGTCCACATGGCAAGGCTGAAATCCTAGAGAGGGTCCAGTGATGAGCCTGAGAAAACATCCACGGATCGCTGAGCATTCGTTGGCATGGGATACTCTGTGCATCCACCCAGCCCACTTCCAGTACACATCCCGCGGTACATTGCAGGGTCCTCGTCCCCTTCCCACCTCCCTTGGGCAGACAGATGAAGAGGTTTTCTGCCCAGCCTGTTCCCCTGGGCTTTTCTGGTACAGAAGCAGAGCAGAGAGAGCGGTGGCTGGAGTAGGCAGCCTGCACCTCCATGGGAGATCAGGTCACAGCCCTGGCACTTGCTCAGAATCAGGAGTTAGAACCAGGGCCTCCTGGCTCACCCATGGCTTTAGGGCTCAAGGGAGTTAGCTTAATAAATGAAAAATCTCTGCAGTGCCTTTAGTGATGCTCAGAGTCCCATGCCCAGGGAACAGAGTTAGGATCTGTGTTCCCCTCTACCAGCATACCTGAAATAAGCCAGACGGTCAGGAGCCAAACCAGGACAAGTAAGAATGAGTAACATATATTTAATAGAGAAGGAACAACTTACCAAGGGCCGTGGTGGGTTGTTGCATTACATTCTCTCTCTACGATCAAGTTGGGCAGTTTCTCTTGAAGTACGTGCTCTCGTTCAATCACAGCTCATAGGAATCACAGGAATATTTCACATCTGAATTTAAAAAAAAAAAAATACTCCTGCAGAGCAAGGGGTCTGAGCCCAAGTTCCAGACACCTGAGTGATGTTAGGATGGGCTGATGTGATTCCCACCTCAGAGTGGATGTCTGCACTAAACTGGGACTATCCTTCCACCTCTTTACTCCTTGCTCATTTCCTGAGCAGTCACTGGGAGCATTCAGCTCCACAAGACCCACTCTAGCTCAGTCGGAGGGATAAATACCATTGCTGTTTCTGCAAATGTTATTAAGGATCAAAGAGAAAAAAGTCTGGAGATGATCTTAACAGCTCATCTATTCCAGCTACCATTTCCTCACAAAGCCTGTCCCAGTGCTTCACTGTCACCAACACTGGAAAGCTTTTTTCTTTTGTCTAATATTAGCCTCTCTTGCTGCAATTTATGGCTATGACTTCTCATCCTACCCACTACAGAGCTGACAAATATCTTATATGAAGAAGAACGGAGAAAACACAGGCTGGAGAAGTGGACAGTGAGATGAACTGAAAGCTGGCTGAACTGCCAGGCTCAAAGGATTGCGCTCAAGCCACATGAAGACAACTGGAGGCTTCACCAGTGGTGAGCCCCAGAGGCCGATGCAAGGGCCTGGACTGTTTAATATCTTCATTAATCATCTCAACGCTGGGACAGAGTGTACCCTCAGCAAGTCTGCAAATGACACAAACCTGAAGGAAGCGGCTGATACACCAGAGGGTCATGCTGCCATCCAGAGGGACCTCAAACAGGCTGGAGAAATGGGCTGGCAGGAATCTCACGAAGTTCAAAAAGAGAAAGGAAGAGCAAAATCCTGGACCTCCTTCAGTAAGCCTTCACTCTTCTTGGCGCAGCGTCCAAAGCAGGACACAGCACTTGAGCCATGACAACAGTAAGTTTCAGAGTTAACAGGCTACAGAGAGAACTAGGTGAGCAGACAGATCTGAGAGAGAGAGAAGAAACTGCCAACAAGCAGCCCACAGCTGCTCTTTACCCACTGAGTGCCAGCGGACAGTTAAAAAAAATCTGTCCTAGGTATTATAGTTGAGATACCTTCAGAAAATTACCAGAACTTTTTATTTTACCTGTTTGGGAAATAATGTGGGTTTTTTGGCTCCCACCCCCCGCTTTTATATTAAGTTCTTTAACTGCTCCTTTTTTTAAAAGAAGGCATTGAGCATCTGCCTTGGCTTTCCGTATCCATTTTGTGCCACCCCTTGAAAGCCCCAGAGGGAGCTGGCAGCCCTGCCGCCTCACCTGAGCCCCCATTCCTGCCCTGTGCCCAGCAGAGGAGGAGCTCTTCAGAGGGCAGACGATGCTGGTGAGCTCTCCTGCCAGCTTGGCAGGGGGTGGACTCTTCCTAGTACTCCAGAAGCCAGGACAGAAGCCAAGAACCAGGAGCAAGAGCAGCCAAAACAATCAACTTCGATGTGCTGTGCTCTGAAAAATATGAGCATGTGTCAAAGTAGGAAGGCTCACAACAAGGGGCTGGCTTGTTTATGGTTTCATTCCTCACCCCTGCCTCCTTCTCCCCCCATCTCTGTTGCCAACCGCAGGTACACAAGCCCATCTCAAAATACAGCAGAAACCAAGGGAAGAAAAACATTCTTAAAGTCATACAACTATTAATTCCTCCCTCACCACCACCCTGCCAGCCGATTATGCGCTGACAGCTTTCACCCCAGCAGAGCAGGCACCAGACGGGTGAAGGAGGGAAGAAGTTGTGCTTTTCCTTGGCTAATAGCTTCATTCTGACAACCTAAGGAGGTTGTTTTCAGCTGCTCGAGGCTTTCCGCCCGCTGTATCACTAAAGGGAAGCCAGTGAAGAGCACGAAAAAAACGTTAGCCCGACAGACTTAAAGATGAAGTTATCAACTTGGAGAAAGCAAGGGAGGATGCTACCAGCAGAAGATGGCAGGAACCACTGACCCCCCCCCAAGCACCCCACGGTGTTTACATGTGAATAAACCCAGCACAGCCCCAAAATCCTCCTTCTCTGTTTAACCCAGCGAAGGCTTCCAAACCTTCTAGCCTGCTTGGGCAATACCCCTTCAAACCGGCGAGGCCATTCCTAGAGCCAAGCTGCAGCAAAGCCGCCCAGGGTTTGTGTTTGGTTGGGTTTTCCACAGAAAGGAAACAAGGTACCTCATTGTTTGGAAAACATTGAGTAATATGTTTATGAAATGACCAAGGGAGGAAACCTTAACTGGAGTCTGGTGGGTATAGCCTGGGATTGCTCCTATCTTTCTTTCATGGCTGCAATTTTTCCTCGGTGTATTTGGAATGCAAATATCTGCGTGCAATACCAATGTGCATTTGTATAACACAGGAACACAGGATCTAAACATAAATGGATATGGGAATAAATAAAGAAAAAAAGTGTCATTATTTTGCATGAAGCACAATAACAACATCAGAATTTAAACCCTGTCTTCTTGTCCCAAGTATGAAGTGAGGAACTCCATTTTAAAGCTTTTTTTTCCCCCTTTCCCTGATCTTGCAGGCCTATTAATGAGCAAGAAGACATCTGCTAATCTTTTATTAGAAGGGCTCTTAGCTCTTCAGCTGCTTGTTTGGTGACAGTGACAGCACTCCAAGGAGCAGGGGGTTGGCAGCGCTCACTGCTGCAGATCTGAGGTGCTGGTGGAGACCTCTCCAGGTTTGTCCAGAGCAGCCCATCAGTCACATCACCCTTATTCTTTGATGTGTAAACAGGTTTATGGACGTTTACTTCTGATCCAAGCTTCCATTGCACTCCACAAAGCAGATCACAGGGACCAACTCTGGTGTCCTGGACAGATCCAGGGCCCCATGGTACAAGGATTATCACTCTGCTCTGCCTGCTGCAGAGGCCAGGACCACCTCCTCGGCTTCTCCTCTAGGTGAGGTTATCTCTATAGAGGTGTAGGTGAAACCCCAGGTCTTCAGCTTCCCTAAGAGCACTGGTGATGCTGCAGCTACTTTTTTGTTCTGCTGAACTTTCCCAGCTTTATTGAGATCTGAACTCTGAGAGACAGTGATAAATATGTCTGTCCCTCCTTGCTTTCCTTCCATTTTTACAGATTGCAGGCTCACTCCTCCTGAATTAGGAGATCTATTTCCAGAATAGCAACAATGGGTTTCAATCTCTGATGTGTTTAATGAGAAATTATAAATTAATAGCCCTTCTTCACAGAAGATCTATGCTAAATCCATGTGGGATCCTTAAGAACTGCATAGTCAAAATAATTGACTCGCTGTACAGCCTTAATAAACAGAATTTAATCTAGGAATATCAGGATGGTCTAAAATGTAAAAAAAAGCGCTACAGTCACATGGCAAAAGGGTTTAATGTGCCCTCAGCAGACCTGGCTATGCCAAATTTAATTAAGGAGTTCTATTTGTGTCAATAAATTATCATCCAAGGCAAAATAAAAGTCATTCAATTTGTTAAAATTCAATTTTATTTAGGTGCACAATTAGTGGGTTTATCCTATTGCAAAATAATTCAGCCAAGAAATCAATTTTAGCACCAGCAGAGTACAACTGAGTCTATAAACAGTCTTCCAATACTAACTGGATACAGCTACGGACAGGATGCTGGATATAAATGGCATATTTCTCCTTCACATACACACATGGCCAAGTAGGTATCTCTGTAACCATTTCCCCAAAATCATTAGCTGAACGCTACTGCAATACTCTGAAAACTAACAACAGTATTTTCTTACAGAAATTGCTGAAGGCAGCTTCAGGAATGAGACAGAGTACAAAAGAAAATAAAAATACACTTTTCATAATCTTGTCTGTCTGCATCTCTGTTCTCTTCACAGGCCATGCCTTTAGTCCTGTGTTGGTTTTGGACCATTTTCCAGTAAAACCAGGGATGAAATCAGATCAAGGAGATGGTACCAACAACAAATCTAAAGGACTCTTGCAGGCAAGCTCTCCACCATTGCACTGCTGCTGCAAGGGCGAAGAACATTTCCAATCCTGCCCGCTCCACCAGGATGCTGGTAGGAGAAGCCTGGTTGTGGAGGATGGACAAGATGTGCTTGTACATATTTTATCTAGGAGGCCTTGACAAACCCACCAAAAAGTGAATCGCAGCCTGGAAAGATAATTGCCAGCACTGGGAAACAATCACGACTGAGACACCCAGTAGGTAATTAAGGTAGTAGCTGCCTAACGTGTCTGTGCTGGTAAATAGGGTCACTCCTCATTTTGCCCGGCACCCCTTCAAATCTATCTCAGCAGACTTTGTTCTCTACACCTTTCTTCCTGGGGTGCAGGGAGGGCCAGTGGTAGGATTTGGGTTTATGATAAAGATATATTCTAATGCTCCGTTTCCTTCTGGATCCTACAGAGCCCCCAGAATTAGGCAGAAAGGTGGTATCAGGGACCAGTTCCTTCCTTTCAGTGTCACTCTTGCCATAGTTAGGGGTATGGTTGGGACTGGAATTATGGTGAGGACAGCGACACTTTTTAGAGGCTACGAAATGCTAGGAATGGGACTGGTGGAGCTGTGTCCAAGGCTGTGGGTTCTCTTTTCCCATAGGGAATGATCCCTTGGCTCTTGGCAGGCACAGGGGATAGGGTGGGCTTGGCTTCCGTAGTTCACTTTAATCAGGCACTCAGTGCTGTAGGGCTTTCAGCAAGGTAAGGACAGCTGGTGTAAGCAGAGGTGAAATTATGTGCTCCTTTAGAGAGGGGGAGTCACCTCCTGCCTGTGAATAACATCAGGGTTTGCGCTGGGATGATAGTTACAGCTTGGAGAATATAAAATACCAGAAGCATAACTACTTCTTGCAACGTGCAAGGCCCACAGACATAGCAAGAGGATTTGTGTTCAGAAGAGCAAATTCTCTTCGATCTCTTTTACCGCACAGATTGGTTCCCTGACTTAAAACTGCAACTGGGGTTTGAAGGGTTTGGAAACCTTCACGAGCCCAGCGCATAGCCGCGTGCTACAGCATTCATACAGCTGCAAAGCAGACACAGATTGGCAAGGGTCCTTCCTCCTTTACACGTTCTTTTACTGCAGGTCCCCTGGCATCAGAGGTAGAGGTGGGGATAAGGTCTGCAAATGCCAGCCACAAGTGCCCCACGTGGCCACTCTCCACTGCCCAGAGGCAGAACGCAGCTGGTTTCTGCAACCACCCGGAGTAGGACAAAGCGTCAGGCCTAAAGCATCAATGGACAAGCCTGTTCCTACCTGTGGCAAGATGAGCTGAGGGAAAGGAACCCTCTGGTATCGGCACGACTAGGCCGGGGCAGGGACCATTAGGCTTTGCTCTCTTCTTCTGCAGGGACCGATCGCTTGGGGTAGTGATCATGTGAGACGATTTATATTTCTTAAGAGCTCTTGGTGTGTCGCGTGGCCCACAGTCACAGTAAGGGTAGAGATCAATGATCTCCTTTACGGTGGGGATTGCTGCCCAGGGTACAATTAAGGTAAAGATTTGAGCTGGGATTATCTTTTCTCTCTCCCCAGCTCATTTTTGCTGCCTTCTGTGTGGTGGTTCACTCCTGGAGTGAGTCAATCATCTCCCTCCCAGAGGAAACCTGAGCACAAGCGATGGGGGAACAGTACAGACAGACATTGTGGCCACACATGCCATCGTATTCAGCTCTTCTCTCCCAGGACAAGCCCCAGCAGTGTCCTAGCAAGCCTTTCAGCCTCCACACCTTGCCCCAGGGGACAGATCACACGCCCGTCGTGCAGGCACCAACCGAGGTGTTCATGACACAACCATCCCTGGCACTCAAAGCACTTTGGGCTAAAAACTCTCCCACACAGATAATATTGATCTCTACATCTCAGAGTCACAGGGGTTGCACAGTGGATCAGAGAAGACTTTGGCCAAGGAGTGTCCTGGCCACTCCATGCCAGAGGTGCAGCCCTGAGCGAGCCACGTTGCACCAAGCAGTGACACTTCCCTCCACTGCACCTTGCAGAGACAACAAGTTATTAAAATCATGACTGTAATTGTTTTCAGGCTAAAATGACTCAAAATATTTCTGTGCACTGGAAAAAGGTTTTAAATCTTCATTTCTACTGTAATTTCTGCTCCAAGTCTTCTGCATGCTTACCATGTACGAAACAAACTCCAACTCTTAACACCACTTCATCTGTAACACTGCATGACCCAGAACTACTAATATCAGGCATTTGTATAATTTTCCTCAGATGAGCGGCATCTTTTAACTCATTAGCAACATTCACACACGAGCAAGACCATAAAGATGCCTTGGGGTGAAATTCCAGCCATGGGCTCAGAATCTCCAACTAACTGCAGGTTTCATCTCATACCACGCACAAAGCCACAACACAATAAGCAACCCTGAGTCCAACAGACACAAAGAAGTTTAGGATCTGTTAAGATTAAGAAATGAGGTTACTTACCAAAGCTCATGGAGGAAGCCTGTGGCACAACCTGAATACTGGTGATGAGCCTCTGACACATTTTGTGCTTCAAGCCATCTTTCCTATCGCTCCTAGGCAGCTGTCTTCATCCGAGTGTCAAAGAATGGATGAGTTGTGGCTTATTCTGGTTGTAAACCAGTTCAGTTGCCTCTGGTGTTGGTGATGCTGGTGAAGAGAAGTTGTCCTTGAGCACTAAGACGGCTTTGTGCATGCAAATATTCTTATTATGAGCACTGGTTGGAAAAGAAAAGAATAAGACATTACTAGGTCATTCCTGCTTACACCAGCTACCTTGCTACCCAACAACATAAATCAAGATATTCAGGAAAAGACATATTTACTAAGACTTACATTCAACCAGCCTTTGCAAAGTAGGTAGCTCTAGTCTTTTAGATCTTAGACAACTTTCCTGAATGCTGCTAGGCAGGAGAGATCATTGCAACAATCCAGCAATGGGTGCGACTAAAGCGAGAACCTTTTAGCTCTTCATTTCCAGAGGCAAATGTTGCTTGGATATGCAGAGAAGTTACACGTCTCTCCCATGCAGTTGCATTCAAAATCCTTTAAAAAGAACATCAGCATCTCAGACCAGAGCTGGTCTAGAGGAAGATTTCTGGCCACAAACGCAAAAAGCACAGAAATATTTTTGATTCTCTTTCAAACACCGATTTCCAGGAAGCAGAAGTGTTCTTAAATCTCTTGGTTCCAAGTGTCTTGAGGTTTTAAATGGAAAGTGAAAACAACGAAGGTCACGTATGAATATTTCATTGACCACCAGCCAAAGCAGGTTGGCTGGTGAACGTTTTCTGCCCTCCCACCTGCGCTGAATTGCCATTGCCCTCCATTAAGGACCTGATTCCCTTCAGCTTCTCCCGACCGATGGGGGGAAGGGGAACACGTTGTGTGAGCAGTGCTGGAATACACAATGAGATTTTAGCAACCTTTCATTTAAAAAAAGAAATCCTTGGGGGGCTGTGAATGGCAGGTTGTGCCCGTGATCTCCCGGAGCCGTTCAGACCTAATGGCACGATGACACCAAAGCTAACCTTTCTTCGCCAACCTCCTCCACGTCAACGGTTGACACTGCTGATTTCAGAAAGCGATGATTGCTTCTTCCTTGGTTTACTCTGCTGAGGAAAAGGCTGGCCAGAAATTGCTGTTTGCTGTTTTGATCAAAGGCATCGGGATTCTGGATCTTTCTTCTTTCTTTAAAGGCTTGCATTAGGATGTTGCCTATCTGGAGCTCACTGTGGAAAATATTCTAGCTGGGGTGGACTGCCTGCCAGGAAAGACTGATGGTTTGCTTCAGGAAAGGAAATTAAACTAAAATAAGATCTAAATCTGAAGCTCTGGCCACAGTTTGAGTTGAGGTGTATTTGTTTTCCTAAAGGACTCCCAAAGAAACTTAATTTAATCCTAAAACCCAAAGAAAACATTTTATATTTGTGCTTATATTTTTTCTTATTCTGGCTGAGATTAGAACAAATGACATCCACAAAATGACAGTCGGAGACTTTTGTCTTAAAGGAAAGCTCAAAAAAAAAAAAAATCTATTTTCTCTCCCCAAAGCAATTGTGTTTATGGGGCTGTTGGGCTAATTTTGCAGACATGAGAGCTGCAACTATCACGCTAAAATCGGACTGCCTGATGTGAACCCATAGCTACCTCAGACACATGTTGAGGCCTTGAAACCATAAGGGGTGGCACTGACCCAGCTAGTGAGGTTTTCCAGAAGAGTCAAGTACCCGTGGGAACCATCATGCTTCTTACTGGGTTGTCCCCATGATCTACACTGGTTAAACAGAGCTTGAAGTGAGGAGTGCAGGCAGGGGATATTTTGCCTTAACATTATCCCATAGGTTTTCTACTATATATACATATATATACACTTAGTAATATACACAATAACAACTTGTGCAGCAGTGCACAAGAGTATTACCATAGGGTTTTGGACAAGAAGTGGAAAACATCTCTCACTTGAAACTCAGAAGGGCACCTAGAAGAAAAATAAGTCAGAAAAATACTTCTATTTGCCCCAGAAAGCATTAACATCAGAACCGACTGTATTATTCTTTTTAAAAATAGATTAATAATTGGGTAGAAGGGAGAAAAGGGGGATAGCTTCTCAAATATATTTAACGGCAGAAAATGAAGAAGGTAACAGGGGATTCATCCATCTAACTGCTAGAGAAACAGAAATGATAAAAAAAAATCTATGAAAGCTTAGTTTTTATTGTTTTTCTAACCTAATTTCCAGTAGTCTTCCCATTACCTGCCCTGCTCAGAGAATCATTCTGCTGTTCCTTAAGATGTTTTTCCCTGTGTTAGTTTGCATCATATATTTTTATTAAATCAATTACCATGTAATTTACATCATATTGCTTAATTAAGGGGAAATTGTTTTGCTGAGGAGCCTGTTGGAGGATGAATGGAATCAATCAACTTTAATATAAGACTAGCCTCTTCATAAAGCCATTCATTTCCAAGTTTAGTCCTTGGGAAACGGTAAACTGAATGCTATTATACTGCCTAGAAAATATGACACTGTGGTACATCTTAAATGTTTATGACAAGTCCACCGCGCAAAGCTGGAACGATTTTTTTAATATATATAACTCAGGTGAAGAAAAAAAATAAATAAAAGGGCCTATTTTAACGAGGGCTGGGATGCTAATGGGTGGCAACTCATTGTCCGCAGATGATGAAGGGGAAAAATGAGGCAGAGGAAAAAGTTTCCAGGCCACCACGTCTGCTGGGAGCATCAGGATTTCAAACACTGGTAGAGTCTATCGGTGAAATAAAAAGGTATTTTACTCATTTCCCTCCACTAAGGTGTCAACTCTGCCATATTTGCTGCAGTACAGCAGTCGTACTGGGAACTCGGTAATTATACTTCTGCCAGCCCTCAGCATTTTATGGGTACCGAGTATAATTTGTTTCTGTGCCATCATGCGATACTAAGACACTTCTGGATAAATGCATAGAGCGCTGAGCCCTAATGTGCTTGTTATCGGCATGCTGGCGTGCCCCAATGGCAACCATGTCCCGAAGAGACGTCATGCCTAGTGCTGCTAATTTATAAAGTGATGGAATAGCAGCTCTAGACCTGTTTGGGACAGGGGTCTCCTAAAATCTTTGTACACTCCTCCCTTGCTTCCTCCAAAATTCCTATTTGCTCCACTCTCCTCTTCTCCATGGCCAGGCTCTTGTCAGGGGTGCCCAGCAACAGGACAAGGGGCACAAGCTGGAACCCAGGAGATTCCATCTGAACAGGAGGAGAAACTTGTTTGGTGTGAGGGTGTGGGAGCCTGGCCCAGGCTGCCCAGAGAGGTTGTG
>JAVSBS010026280.1:7583-17723 GCA_033124195.1 Coracias cyanogaster | reverse complement strand
GAGGTTGTGGAGTCTCCTTCTCTGGAGAGATTCCAAAGGTGCCTGGACACGATCCTGGGCCCCCTGCTCTGGGTGACTTGCTGGAGCAGGGGGTTGGACGAGATGATCTCCAGAGGTCCCTTCCAGCCCCCACCATGCTGGGATTCTGTGATGTACCTTGACAAGACCATTCCTCCTTATGTTTAGAAATGTGGGGGAAAAGGGATGTTTCTCTGTTGTCTGCTTCCCGCCTCCACTCTGAAAGCTTCAGACAGTAAACAGTTTAGATAAGTAGCTTGGCTCCACACTCCTGTGTATGAATTTTCCTGGTGCTGTTGGAAATGAAACTTGCGATAAATAGCAGAATATTTTGAACCTCTGTTGTTCTCCAGGCAAAGGAGAGTGAAACTACCCATGGCTGAAGGTAGCCATGCTGCAGATGGTGTGGGCAGATACTCAGGTCCATGCAAATGCTGGAGAAAAGGAGACGTTCCTGACTTTGTACCATTTGTATTTCAGTAGACTATCCTTTGATTTCTATTACCTTGTGATTTTGTTTTCAGGGCTCAAACTGGGATGAGGGCCAATGTAGAGGAAAAGAGGAAGCCTCCAGCCCCACAGGACACGTGTCAGCAGGGCTGAAAGAAGCTGCCCAAGGAAGATGAGGGCTGATAGCAGAATCCATCGCTGAGGAATAGAGTATCTGGACAGTGGGGACCTTGTCTTACGAGTAAGTCAGTGGCTAGGGTTGAAAAGTCAATGGTTAGGGTTGAGAGAAGGAAAAAAGCTCAAAGCTACATTTATAGAATCATTAGGGTTGGAAAAGACCTCTAAGATCATCAAGACCAACCTTCATTCCAGCATCCCCTTGACCACTAGACCATGTCCTGAAGCGCCACATCTACTCATTTTTTGAACACCTCCAGGGATGGTGACTCCACCACTTCCCTGGGCAGCCTGTTCCACTGCCCAGCCACTCTTTCACTAAAGAACGTCTTCCTAATATCCAACCAAAACCTCCTCTGCTGCAACTCGAGGCCATTACCTCCTGTCCTGTCATTAGTTACTTAGGAGAAGAGACCAGCACCAGCCTCACCACTTGGTGAGGTGTTGTAATTTGGTGTGGGGCTGGGCCAGGACTGCCACAGGAACCTGAGGATGATAAAAACAACCATCCCTGAGCAGCTTTTGGTTGTTGAGAGGATGTGGACTCCTCTCAAGGTTTAGCGTGTTGTTGGGGTTGAGAGAAGGAAAAGATTTACTTTGAGCACGACCGGAAAATTATGCCTCAAGTCAAACAGGGGGCTGGTGCTAGATGCCTGTTCTCATTGCATTTCCGTTGTGATTTACCACTGGCGTTTTTGCTGTATGCATGAGGCCCTAGTCAACGCAACATTGCTTGAGATTCCCTACCCAAAATCTAGAATACTCCTGCTTCTACTCCCCAGGCAAAACTCAGCTCCTCAGGCAGCTGCTGCTGCAGGGAGGGCTGCGTCCTGGTGATGCTGGGACCTTTCCATCTTCCTAGTGTCTGCATGAGGCTCCCAGCTGCTCTGTTTGACATACAGAATAAAAAGAAAACAACATAAAGGAATCAAAACGCTTTAAAACATCCCCTCAGGGCAGTGGTAGAGCATTTATGCAATAATGTCTTAAGTCAGAACAAAACATTAAAATAAATATTAGGGGTGGGAACTGGAGGCTCAAACCATGTTTTTCTCCTAGCAGGAACAGTGGCTGCCACTGTCACCAGCCATGTGCCTGGGGGGACACAGGTCCCTGACACGCTGAAACAGAGGCCTCGGCAACAAGGGACCGAAGCATCGGTGCCCTGCAGGTGAAAGATAACATTAAGAGATTTCATAGAATTATAGTCAGCGAGCTCCCAGCCATGACAGTGGTGTGCAGGTCCTCGCTCAGCTAACAAAACCCAGCTGGGAAGCTCTTTCCTATCTGAGATGACCTCGGTGAAAGCTGGCTCCAGATTAGGATTTTCCTGAGTGCATAAACTGCAGGGGAGCAAACGTTCCAGTGGCCCTTTGTGGGTTGTCTGAGTCTCAATCCTCTCCGTCCTGTTTCTGCCCTTGTGTGGGATCTGGGGAGTCAGCAGGGCTGAGTGCCCTGGGCTGGGACCAGGGTCTCCATCAGGGCCAAGCCTGGAGCTGCTGGTTGAGCTGTGCTGGTGAAGGGTGGCACAGAGTGCAGGGAGCAAGTGGGTTTCCCTGGATTTGCAGCGAGTATCTAGCATAGTCCTGGGCCACTCTGCTCAAGGATGGTTGGGAGTCAAGTCAGAATGGCTGGGGGTCAAGCACCAGGACAGGAACGCAGGTTAGTTGGGTTATCTGACATGGCAAAGTCATGCCACGCAGAAGTTTCCATTAAAAGTGGCTTTGGGAGAACACAAGGCAACTTCATTTTCCATTGCACTACTAGAGAGTGTTAGCCTCCAAGTTTGCCATGTACATCTGAGGTGACAAAACATGAAGTTTCTTGAGAGGCAGCATGCCCTCAAAGCCCCAAAGACAGACCCAAAATGACTGACGTTTTCTCATACTCTCTACCGTGCATTTGACAAAAGCAGCAGAATGCAATCACCTTTACCTGGTATCGGGAGAGAAGGAACAGCCTGTATAATATGAACGTAAAGAAAAATTGAAGGACTTACAGAGGACATTGGTGAATCCTGAAAACCAGACGCTGTTCATTACCCGTGCATCAAGATGCTCTTGAGACACAGATCCTCGAAGGGGGCACATGATGAACGCTGTCGGGAATGATGAAATTCAGAGCTTGAACTCACCTTGCTTTAAAAATACCTCGCAAGAGTTTGGGGACGTTGTGTCCTTCTCTTCATTTTGATTTGCAAGAAGAGACTGACAAAGTTCTGGAGCAAGAGCAGCAAGACTTACCTCCGTTAAGTAATATCGGCTGGTTGTGCGACCCGATATTTGGACCTGATGTTTTCAGTTCTCTCAGCAATACCAGCTCCAAAGTCCCAGAAAATTCCCATCTCCTCTGCTTGACTGTGTGAATTCACCTGAGGGAACATTGAAATGACTGCAAAAGCCTCGTTCAGGCATGAACAACTCTCTCTCCGTGCCTTTGTGGATGGATCGTGTTACCTACAGATATTTCTTGCAAACTCATTTTGCCATCCAGGACTGACTTTTGCCCGTTGTATGACATTGCCTGAATGAAGCTGTGAGAACACCCCATTCCAAAATGAATTAGCCACTTGCTTGCTTTCCAAGGGAAATTCCATCATACCTTATCACTAACTATCCTAAATGAACTTAAATGAAGATAAAATGATTCATCCAGGCTGCACAGGTTCTATAGAACAACCAAAAATATCAGAGTTGGAAATTTTACCTACAGGAACAAAGTTATTTTTATTTTATGCCTGAGGAAATCCTACTGGACTCAATTCCTAAAGCTACCCCAACTGAAGTCAGTGGGAGTTTTTCTGTGTTGTTTAAAGAGCCTTTAATTACTCTTCCATTCCACAGGACTTCTCTGTAAGCATAAGGAGGTTAATTACTTCCTGAGTAGTATCTGCTTCATACTATTATTAATTATTTAGCAATTAATTTTGAGGCATTGCCTTTCAGGGATGTGTGTCAGCTACAACAGACACCAATAAAGAGAGCCTCTGCCCCAAGGAATTTCCAATCCCTTCCTTTCATTTCTATGACCAACAAGATGTAGCTTCATTTACACAGTGGCTTGACCAAAACACATGGAAAAAATAGAAATCTGCCTAAGATTAAGGGACCGGAGGTTTGTAGAGGGGTAACTCATGTTTTTTACATCCAGGTGACATGTTCACAGCCCAGAGATGGGGAGTAACTACAAATATTCACCGTTCTCTAAGAAACACGCACCTGGCATTTGTTCACAAAACTCTGCCTGCCCTAAGGGAACCCCCAGCCAGCAACGGTGGCACTGAACTCGGGGACCAACAACCAGAACCCTCCAGACTGAGTCCAAATGATGCTAGCAGGGAAAACTGCTGTCCATCCTCCAGCCCTGCTACGGTGCTGGATGTGAGCTCTGACAGCTGAAAGGCTGTTAAAAATATATTTTGTTCTGAGGAGATGGAACAGAAATAGCTTCCAACTCTTCTTCAGCTCCTGCCAGCCTGTGCTGCAGTCACACGGGGAGCTTCCAAGCAGGGGCTCTGCTCCACCACCTACTAATGCCTCCTCCGGTGCCCGCACCCTGATAAAGCAGAGGGTCAGCAGCGTTCCCGCTACCCAAATCACAGAGAAGGAGCAGCCCAAGGGCTGCTTCTTTGCCTCAAACTGAAAGTGAGGAGAGGGGAAACTGGAAGTGAATTCAGATGTAGCAGAGCAAGACAGTACGCAGCAGACTGTCAGACTTGACACCAGCTAGGGATTTCACTGTTTAAATCCTAACTTCAGATCCAATCTGTGCAGCAACAGGCGGAGAACCAAGCAGCAGGCAGCTTCTCCCAGGACTTCCAAAGCCCAGGTACCCAGCTGTTACGCCCACTTGCTGCTCTTCCCTATTTTTTGCTTCTGTGCAGCAGACAAGCAATTGAAAACAGCATCACAGCTTAAAAGCTTGTGTGTAGAAACAAATCTGCTCTTCTGCACAATTAGGAATTCGCTAAATCGAAGTCGTGCTGCTGTGAGGCTGGTGCCCTTTCCGAGGGCCTGGCGATGCCACCCCTGCCAAGCAGAGACTTCTACTCGGCATCACAACCATGCCAAGCAGCGAGAGCCTCCTGTGCAAGCTCGAGGCTGCCCGACTTTCTGCAGACGACTGCCCTTCAACCACCTTCTCCGCCATGATGCCATCTCCCATCCTGCAACACAGCTGCTCACAACTCATCCGCACCAAGAACCCCGGGCCAAGTGTTCCAGCTGTAGAATAGCTTTTTATTGTTGGCCGAAGAGTCGTGGGACAAACTGCTTGCCTTTATATCCCTGGAAATCGCACCGACACAGCATGAGGCAGAGCGCGATGCATTTAGAACCACCCCTGCGAGCGCCACAGCAGGGTTTTAACGAGGGTTGCCTTCCTCCAAACGCTCAGCAGCTCCTGTTTGCTGGAGCTGCTTTTGCTGAGGGATCTATTTGCAAAGAATCCATGAGTCCTGAAGCTCAGTCAAGCTTAGAAAGGGTGTCATGAAGCCATCAGAGTCTTCTCAAACTAAAAGGCATCTCTCTGCTTTCTCTAGTTCCCTGTGTTTCTAAACACACTTTTATTACTTTTCACTGACAAATATCTTCTCCTAACCTCCTGTCACACTTGTACGTGCAGTCCTCTCCCGACTTCAGTGTTCAGCCCACATCTCTTATCTGCTTCATGAAAAATGCCATTTCCACGGTCCCTGGAAGTACCTCTTTTATGACGAAATCAGACCCTTTGCACGAAGATGGTCTGTGCCCACCCCTGCGTCGCTGCGTTTTCAGTCCCAAGCTTTGACTGCTTGGCATGAAGTCATTTGTAAAAGGACAATAACAAGCATGATGAATTCCAACGCTCTGTGTGTCATAGTGCTTAGCTAGCTCATAGATAACCACATCACCAATATTTCACAAAGCTGCAGTAGCTCAACGCTCTTTAAAAAAAAAAACGAAACAACTCACAAAACCAACACTTTATCATAATATTTGTGGACAGGTACCAAAAAAATCAATGGTTGAGGATCTACATCTATCACAGCTTGCAGAAAACCCTCTGCTAGTATCGGGCCAAGGGAAGCTGCTCTAATTGTCTGGATTCCTATGTCAGCTCATATTCACCTGACACCACTCAGTGGCATTAAAATAGATTTTCAGCCCTCTGCTTCATGCATCATAGGCAGCACAGAAAATAAATCAGCTTTTTTAGAGACAGTGATCATGACAATGAAGCTGGTGCCACAGAGAGGTTCCCTCATTAGCCTTCTCCCTTGCACCGATTGCATTTCAAGTCCTTTGGAGATTATCAAGATCCTGGAAGGATCAAGGCAGTCTGGGAGGTTGGGAAGGCCCTGGAAACACACCCCAATGTCACTGACACCCTGATAGTCATTCCTTCCCATCCAGCCTGGGATCGCAGCATGTCCTACAAGGTTCTGAGGTATTGAGCTGTGTTGTAACTCTGCCAACGGATGTAAGTCAACCTCAGCACAGGAAAGCTACCAAGCCTCACCCTGCTGTGGTGGCCCATCCTCAGTGTCTGGAGCCAGGATACGTCCTCTGGAAAGGAAAATGGAGAGGAAAACGAGCTGGGGCTGGTGCACAGACGGTCAGGAACCAGCTCATGTAGAAGGCAAGGAGCAGAACAAAGACCACAGCAAGCAGCTTTCATCCTCTGGGATGGAGATGGCCGAAAAATCCGCATCTGAATTTGAAAGACAGCGCAGGAGACTGACGGAGGAGAATTGAAAAGTGCATTAGGGCTCTCAAAGATGTCACCACAAGTGCTCCACTGACAAGTGCTGCCGTGCTCAGCTCAAACAATGCTTCAGGGGATCCAGGGCACGCTTCTGAGGAAGCGCCTGAAAGCCCCGCGAGACCCCTCGGTTTAATACACGACAAGGAATCGTTAATGAGAGGGCACTCAGGATAAATGGCAATATCCACTTCACCGGGAAGCATCCCGTGGTGCGGAGGCAACCCATTGTCTCGCCGGCAATCTCACCTGGCTCCCCGCTTTGTTCCTCACGGGGCAGAAGGTGCTGCTGGCAGGCAACGCTCGTTTCAATAGTCACGTAAAGGCGATTCCTCAAGAAATGGCTCATTTGCCTATTAAAGAGCGGCACGGCTGTAACCTCAGGTGGCTTCACCCCTGCCATCTGAAAGCTAATTGCAACCTACAAAGATTGTTATTTTTTCCTCCTAGAAAATCTAGGCACTTACTTCTATCTCAAGGCTCTCTCTGTTGCTTACTGAGCTCTCTCAATAGCTCTTTACAGAAAATGCTTAACGTCTTAGCATATACTCTGGGTAAAGACTGTTTCAGCAGTGGAATGAGGTGACCATGTACTAGCAGCACCAAAACCTGCTGCCCCCCAAATACAGCTCGTCTGGCTGATTTCTTCCTAATAAATACACCATTAAGCAGGAGCGACTTCTACTAGGGCACAGAAAAGGGAGAAAGGATTGAAATTCCCAAACTTTCTCAGCTGATAAGATGCCCACAGAGGCATGCGGAGCTAATGGGCTCTCATGGTATTAAAGCCCCCTCCCCTTTTTTAAAGCCTCCTTGTGCTGCAGCTCACTGTCCCCGCAGCTCAGCTGTTGGTGAACCACGAGATCATTTCTTGCCCGCTTTTTTCTGCCAAGTCTTCCAGGTTATTTAAATCACCAGCAGACACATCTTGCCTGTCTTGTGCTGGTGCATCAAGAGTGCTCACACAGTCTGCAATGGACCAGAGCTGCTGGGACCAGTATGGTCCAGCTGGCTACAAGAAAGGTGTGGCCACATGGGGGGCTACCTATGGGCATCCCAGCTAGATGCTGGGATGGAGGGCTACAGCCCCCAGCCACCACCGCTGGTACACCCACATCTGCAACGTAATAGCCTGAAGGTCTGTGCTTTTCCAGCTGATTTGGCAGTAATGACGGGTGTCTCATTTGACACTCCTCTAGCCGCAGGACACCGAATCACCAGCCATCCTCACTCATTCTCCTACTTGCATCTGAGTGTCGAGAGCACTGGGCATTTGCTCTTTTGGCAGAGCCTCAGCCAGGGGATAAACCAGCCATAGAGAGCTGTGAGCAGCTTTAGGGACATCAACCACAGCGTCTGCTTTGCCTTCTCTAT
The DNA here is from genome assembly GCA_033124195.1 of Coracias cyanogaster. NCBI lineage: Eukaryota > Metazoa > Chordata > Aves > Coraciiformes > Coraciidae > Coracias > Coracias cyanogaster. The sequence continues at coordinate 9,962 of JAVSBS010026280.1, read as the reverse complement.
TTTTTGCTGCTCTGTGTTAATCACGCTTCCATCACCATGAATTTTCCCAGGCAGGAAGACTCCTCTGTGGCTTCTTTGTGTCTTGTAGCACTGATCCCAAGTGTGAAGAGCTGAGCCGAGCCCCTGTCCGGACGGGCCCGGAGTTAGAGAGTTGCCTGGAGTCAATCTCGAAGCCGCTGCAGTGAAACTTTGAAGGATGGCACCACAGGGCTTTGCAAGTGTCCCTGAGTTATGTGACGCTCCTCGCCCGTGAATCAGAGGATCGTAAAGGACGTTGCTCCTAAGTACCCAGATGATGACTTGTCGCCTCTCTCACTTAGAGGCTGCGCTCCAGGTAGCGGGGGCTCGCATCACTCACGCGGGCAGCCTCTGCCAGCACACGCGAATTGCCTCAGCCTGGCTGCTCAGGCTTGAATTAAGCCCATGCTCTTTAAGGGAAGTCTGATATCCCTCATCTAAATGTTTGCTTTGCAATGCAGAGTCCTCCTTGGCTTACTGAGGGCTTCTCTCTTCATAACGCGCATCCAGACACCCGTGCACACGCTCTGCCCGGCACTAAAAGTGCAGGAGAGCCAAGGATGAGCCAAGGGAAGAACAAATTGGCTTTTCTTGCTTCTCTGACAGTCAATAGCGACCTTATGTACTGCAGCTTTCCAGTATTTTTCAGCAGTTACAAGCGTTCTCTGAAATCTCTGGTTGCCACTTGTAGAGCCAAACCAAACCCCGTGCCTTGGCTCCATCCTCACCATGCATGCAAAGGTCAGGGCTTCCCTGCTCCTGGAAGAAGGTAAAAACCCCTCCTTTTGGAGGCAGAATTGCAGTCTTAGCTTCATACCTCCTCCAACAGAAGTCGAGACAAAATTATTCCAGGTTTTCTGAAAGCAAGGCAGGGAGCAGCTGCACTTGGAAGCAGAGGAGACCCCGGCAGCGCCAGCACCTCTGCCCTCCTCCTGCACACCGGCACCGCCTGCATATTGATCCCACAGGATCTGCAGCCAACTGCTGGTGTAAATCCCCCCTGCAGCCTGGTGAGAATAAATCCCTCCCTCCTCCCCTCCTCTTTCACAGCCAGGAACGATATTAAGACTGTGGGACCGAGGACTTCCAGATTTCAAGCATTAAAGTATTTTAATTGTACTTCCGGGTAATTTCAGCACGAAGCGCATGAAATGTTGCAGGCAGAGAAAATAGCTACTCTGGAAATGGTCTATAATTTTCAGGGGTTCCTTTTGTTGTTGGCTGCATCCAAATATTCCTGCCCTTGACTAAGCACTGCCCGTTCCCCCATGGCTCTTCGTCCCGGCAGCAACTGAACGGAAGAGCAGTGGAAAGAATAAACAGCCAAAGCATGAACATAAACCCCTCAGACAACAAAGGGGCTTCTCTGCAGGCTTAGTACAAACAGGGTTCTTGACACAGGCCCGGGCAGGGCTGGCCGCCTGCATCGGCTCAGTTGCAGCAAGGACACCAAGTTTGGGGGAGAAAAGCCACTAATGCAACCTACGGCCTCCTGCTCCAGCTTTCTCGCCTCTGGGGGAAGCCTCTGCTCAGCCTGACTCTTGTTATTCATTATTTATGGAGTGATGCAAACATGCCTAATGCAAGGATTATTTTTTTTTCCTAGCACTTTAGGGGTCGTCAGAAGAGAAGCAACCAGAAACCAGCTCCTCTTCCAATGCCCCTCCCTGCTACACAGGGGGCAGGCGCAGATGCAGCCAAGGCTCATCACCTGTTCCTCCCAGGGCTGTCTGGAGCTTGCCTTCCCAAGCCTGGTGACTGGGCTCTCACTTCAACCAGTTAAAATGTCCATAAACACCAGTATGGGCTCCTTCTAATTGTTTCTGTTACAGGCATTTGAAATTTATTTTGGACCAACCCCAAAGTCAGGGGCAGATCTTCATAAGCACTGTAGCTTTCAGCTCTGTCCCCCTTGAGACAACAAGGGTGGCTTCTGGCCACCTTCCACCCCACAGGAGACAAAGATTACTCCTGAAATCACCCTGAAGACCCTAAGTATGTGAGAAGTAATGACCTGAAGTTTACACACGTGCACACACACACTCACGTGCAATCTCTCAAGATCTACCTCGAGGAGGCTGCCAACCAAAAAGCATTTAGAGAAGGAAAAGGGGACATCCCCAGCTCAGCCTCTTCTCAGTGTGGGCCTGAAGACATCACCAAATACACACAGGTGTGGCTAGTGCCCTCTTGGTAGCAAAGAGAATTATTTATATATTATAGACTAGATCTATATATTAGAAAAATATATATTTATATATTAACAATTTTTTTTTATGCTGAAAGTGGTGAGAGCCTGTCCCAGGCTGCCCAGAGAGGTGGTGGCTGCCCCATCCCTGGCACCATTGCAGGTGAGGTTGG
>JAVSBS010026279.1:0-28996 GCA_033124195.1 Coracias cyanogaster | reverse complement strand
CCCGGCCTCTGGACGAGCATCAGGTCCCTGCTGCGGAGGAGCGAGGACCCCTTGTTCCTGAACGACTCCAGTGCCTTCGACTTCTCGGACGAGGCGGGGGACGAGGACTTCCCCAGGTTTAACAAGCTGCGAGTGGTGGTGTCGGACGACGCGTCGGAGGCGGCCCCGGAGACGCCGGTGAACGGGGCGGCCCTGGGCCTGCCCTCCGACGACGAGTCCCTGCTGGACCGGGACTTGGCCCTGCGCGGCGCCCGGGCCGGCCGGGCCGACCCCTGCAGCAGCTGCTGCGGCCGGCGGGAGCGCTCCAAGCAGAGGACGGTGAAGAAGCGGCTGACGCTCGCTGCTCTCCTCTACCTCCTCTTCATGACCGGCGAGCTCATAGGTGAGTCGGGGCCCTTTCCGCTGTCTCTCCGCCCGGGGGCCTCGCAGCCCGTTACGCTGCTCCAGCCTCGGCTTCAGTGTTTACTAAGAGAAGCCATCTGTCATGTAGGGAAACCAGAGATTAGCTGCAGGTTCAGAGAGTGAGAAGAGCAAAGTCCACCTCTATTTTCCATGCAATAAAAAGAAAGAGGAATTTGCAGCTTCCCGAATCTCATCAATTCCCCCAAATGGCGCAAAATAGACGTTTTTTGTATGTCTAAGGGCTTTTTATTTCTCCTTGTAACTTTCTCTGGTAAATTTGTAAGGCGTTTTTAGCAAGCTACAGACATAAATAAAAGATGAGCAGTGTCACCCTCAGTGTTTTTTAATTACTGCCATAAAATCTTGCTTTGTTTGCAACAAGAGATAAAGAGGGAAATACAGTTCCTCAATGTGACATTTACTGTAAAACAGAACTAATAATGGAGCGTATTTGTCCCTATCCACCCGGTACAGCCACGCAGCCTGTTGCAGCTGAAAAGACAAACCCTGATCTATCAATCCCGTGAAGAAGCCGCTCTCTTGACAACTTCCTGATGTCCTGCTGTGCCCCATCCAGACATGAATCATCAGCAAGGCCAGTTAAAATAGTTGTTGGTCAAATTCTGAACTCGAGCACCACATTCACTCTCCTGACTGACAACAAGGAGGTTGGTCAGAAGAGTGAATGTGGTGCTCAAGTTCAGCTTTCATTGCCCCCTCACAAAGCCGTACTAGCATTTGCTGTGGAGGCTGAAGAGAAGCTGTGCGTTGCACAGCAGCCTGCACCAAACAGCTGTGCTTTTTTTAATAGGCTGTAGCACTATGAGCTTGAAACAAATATAAATTTGAAGGTCCCTTGGATGCATAGGTGAACTATTAAATGTTGTGCCTTTGCCATGATCTACTATTTTTTACAAAGGATAGTATTTATCTTTTAATCTCTGTTCACTTAACAATATCAGTGTCCTGTTACCATCTGACTTTTGGATACGTCCATGACATTCAGTGCCAGTGTCTGCTTGGTGCTACTCGGCCTCCTGAAGAATGAGTGAACTCCCTCATCCACTTTTCCCTGATTTGACGTGGTGGGGAGCATTACACAGTGCCAGGACATTAATGTGTGTGTTCAGCCAGGTCTCTCTAGCAACTATAACAATTAATTGCTTTCATTTTAACATACACGTCTAAAACAGAGCTAATCAAATGAATTATTGGCCATAATTCACCAGAGGGGAAAAGAAAAGATACTAAGTCAGAAAAACTTTCTGGAAGTAAAGAACAGAGATGCCTCAGGTACAGTAACATGTGACCTGCATCCTCCTCCTCACCTACACAACTGACTGAAGATCTTGATGTTTGCCCATGTGAAGTGAGCTCCTGCTCATGGATCACCTGTCCTAGGATAGCTGTGAATTGTACCGTTAAGACAGAAACTTCTACGAAATAAATGGGGATCAAAATCATTTTTTGAGTACAAGTAATACAGTTTGTCCCACATACGTAGAGATGGTCAGTTTTTCAGAGAGAGACCAGAATACTGACTACATCTGCACCAGTTTTATTTGTGGTCTTATTTCAGGAACATGGGTTAATGGAAAAAAGTGGGTTTGTCCCTCAACCTCTATAGCACGTGCTTAGTCATTAGTAACACCGCCACGGTACAGCAGCTTGTTCTGGAAAAGGCCTTTCACATCAGACCTGTTGCATGGATCTGGGTGAATGCCTCCCTTTGCCCCCTGACTCCTTTTTTTCTCTGGCTGAGATTTTGGTTCAGCATGAACTCAGGCAAATTTGATAAGCAACATAGTGTTCTATCTCGGATGTAGCCATCCTTTAACTTGAGAGATTATATTTAACTGTATCCATATCAGAGTTCTGATACATGTTGGATTTAGTTCATCTGAAGGGCTCCGTACTGAGTAATGTGTCTGAGCTGTTGGCAGCTTGATGCTGAAATTACTAAGAGTGTATCTGTTAGGGGCCTGGGATCCAATTTGCGCCATTGTAGACCTCTCCATAGCTAGTGCAGGGAGAGCTCTGGAAATAATAGATGTTGAGAATGAAAATACTCTCTCATCACTGTCACATCATCTGTTGTTTTTCCCTTACTTCAGGCTCAGCTCAGGGTGGCGATGCGTTAGTACTGTAGCATGGGCTCATCCTCCTCAGGTTCTTACGCTATTACCTGCCCCGCTTCATTAGCTGGGCACTGAGGCAGAGAGCACTAAGGGACAGACCCATAAAATATTCAGGCGTCCATCTTCCACAGAGAATAAATAGATGACTTGGCTCTCTCCGTACTTTTGTGGATCTTGACCTGAATGACTTGTCAGAGGGCAAGTAATCAGCAGCAGAATGAGCAATTACAGATGAGCCCTCAAGTCCTGGTCAGTGCCCTACCTGTTTATTTCACTCCAGCCCTCTTTGTGTTCTGTCGGACTAGTTTCAAATTCTGGAACTTTTAAAATTTATTATAACTTAGGTAATTGGGAAACTTTGATCATATAGGACATTTTAACTGACATCTTTCTATGATCTTTGACAGACACAAGTTTCTGAGAAAAAAGCAGAAGACCCTATCAGACAATTAATTTGTTCAGTAAAAATCTTTCTGCTGCCTGTTACCAGTGTCAATATGAAGGAAATCTTGTTTCAGCCGCTTTTTTGTGAAATCTTGATTGGCATATTTTTTCCAAAGTATAGCCAAGCTCATTACCCCAGCCCACCTCAGTGTTTGTTGTTTAATTTGATGAACAGTCATTGTAAAAGTCAGATAACAACTTACACTTTGTGAGAACCATTTTGCAACAAGAAATGAAAACCACTGCAAGTCCTGGTTAGCTTTTCTGACAGGGTTTTGATATATTCAGCTGTGTTTAGAGATTTTTAATTGATCATCCATGAGGAGGATTGCTGTCCTTCACAGGTCACTGGGAACAGTGGTGAGCCATCAAGCTGTCTATTTGTAAAGGTTAGAGATGTCTTTTTTTCCAAGTTGCCAATCATGTTTACACAGCCCTTGGGCAGTACCTTTTACCACGCAATGAACCGATACACTTGGAAACAGAGAAGCTTTGATTTCAGAATTTCATAAATCTCAATTATGTTTTCTTAATACACCCGCTGCATTACCATTTGCTTCAGTACCTGAATCCCTTTATCATTTTCTTTTTAAAGTCTTTAAAAGAGGCTAGCCGAAATAGAATCGACTCATCTTGGACTGAAGTGCTTTTCAAAATTAAGACACATGAATTAACACACATATTTTAAATGGCCGTACATGTAAACTATGTAATTAAGTGTCCTTAGATAGAAATTATTCTCTTCTGTGTTGATTATAGAAGAGGCTGAGTTGCACATTTCTAAGTCATATTTTTTAAAGTTATGTGAGAACACAAATTAATACAGAAAGGCGTGACTCATTTTACTCAAAAAGCTGCTGAATTACTAAATCTTAAAAACTCATTATCTCACTATTTTTGATCTGTGATGGCCTTTGGAAAATTTCATCCTCAGAAGAATTTTACTTAGAAACTTGTGAACAACTGAAGGGGAGATGAAGGCAAGGAACTGGTTGAAATGTGGTGTTTTTGGTAGTTAGCCACGGTACAGGCAGTGCTACATTATGAGCCATGTTGCTCGTGTTCGGCTGGGGAGGAGAGGCAGCTCTGCAGGCCATGTGCACACACATTTTATGATGAGTCTTGAAAGCACTTGTCCAGTTGTGAATTTCCCTTTGCTGTTTCCTCATGGCCAGCCTCTTTGCTAAGACAGTTTTAATTGTACGCCAGTGTTACTCAAAATGTTAGTTGGAGCCTCAAGCCTGCCAAATGGCACACCAGCTGCATGCTTTGCTCAGTACAATTTATAGGCTGAATGACAATCTCAAGGTAAAAAGAGAAACTAAATCATAGCTAAGCTGACACCTAAGATGTGCTATTTTCTGAGAAAATGGGCTTATCTTCATGCATATGGAAGACAACGCAGCCTGTCCTTGATTCCCCTTTGGATAAGGGATGCTTAAGAGAGAAGTGCATTGTTTAAATCTCTCACCCATCCAAATCAAATCAAATTGGAATCAAATTGGAACAAAGATACTAACCTTTCAACTGAGGTTATTTGTCTCAATACAGCTCATAATCATGAGAAAAAATTATGGTAATAAATAACAAAGAAAAACGCTGTGTAAGTGGAAGTCATTGTCTGCAATATATACTGGCAGAACTTAAACACCCCTGCCAAGACAGGGAATAACAAAGGTTAAAAGATAATGTAATAAAAATTAGAAAGGGACAGGGTAAATTTCCTTGCCATTGAGTCATTAGATTTCTGTCCCTGGTCTGTAATTTCAAAATATTTAACAGATGTAGTTTAATAAAAGGATCAGCTGATTAAACACATAGGCAATAATATACAGAGAAAAGTAACAAAACCCTCTGGGGCCCGAGCTTGCACAGATTATGGTGCAGGTAGTGTCTGTGAGAGTAACAGGAATGAATCCGCTCTATGCTACTCTTAACAGAAAGCACACTTGACTGCACTTATAACTATGGTAGCTTTAAATTAAGCACAGCATTTTGATTGTAATGGCAGAAAAAAACTGTTTAGAGATTGTAAGGGCTCTCATGCACTTGATGCACTTTTCTGAAAATAAATAACTGTAAGCTGTGCCAAGAAGATATTACCTAGAATCATTAATGTCGTACGTCCTGACTTTTCCGACTTTGTTTTCAGGTGGATATGTTGCTAACAGTCTAGCAATTATGACAGATGCACTTCATATGTTAACTGACCTTAGCGGTATTATTTTGACTCTGCTTGCTCTCTGGCTGTCTGCAAAATCTCCCACAAAGAGGTTCACATTTGGATTTCATCGCTTAGGTATGTAGATACCAGATTTTGTTATTAACAGAGTATTTTAAGCAACAACTGTAAAAATCACCTAATTCTGGAAGAAGAGCTAACTAGAAAGAAAGTTGCAACAAACCTAAAAATTGCTTTATGTTTAACACCCTGACTCTAATGTCCTTTCACTGGCCACTATGGATCTACTACATAGGTTGTATTGCCACAATGGAATGGATAATAATAATAATAAAAAAAAGGTAAAATTTCAAACCTCAGTTAAATTTGATAGCAGGAACAGGGGTGAGTCTCTCCATCTCTGTGGAGCTAGGACACAGCAGATTCAGTTAAATTCTGAATGCTTGATTCATCTTCCATCTTGAGGAAGGTTGGGGAATTGGATACACAATGACATTGTAAATACGACTTCCTAGAAATGAACCATGGCCTAAAACGTTTAAAAGGGGTTCAGAGGAGGGAAGCTGTCTCCAGCAAGAACAAGGGTGAATATGCAGCTGTGCGTCGCAGCCCATCCATAGTTACTGGGCTGTTGCACTAGGTCAGGCCTCTGTGCACCTTTGTGCTTTGGAACTGAGGCTGTTGAGCAAACGAGGGACTCATTCTTTGGTCACTCACTGCTGTACCACTGTTACAGCTTGTGCGACACACTGAGGAACTTGTTGGCGCAGGAGCTGTACGTGTCAGTGGGTGGTTGTTCACAACGGTTCGTGCCAGTGCCCAGGATTTACAAAGTCTCCCTGAGTTCAGTACAATTACCATGCTGGAAAAAGGTCCTACTCAGTGTGAAAAATGACATCTTAAACCAGAACCAGAAAGTTCTGTAGAGCATCTTATCAGAGAGCTCTGCCCTGCCCGAAACCACGTAAATCAGTATTCCTCTTGCACTCCCCAGACCATACAGAGCAGAGGTCCAAATGTCTGCTGGTTTGTAACACAGTCGGTTACTTCACCTCTGCCCATTTTAGGTGTCTGTAAAAAGAAGTATGAACAGAATTATGTACTAAACCTTAGAATAGTATTTCCAGGACTCATGACTTCATGTTTGAAATGTAATAATAATAAAGAGTTTTTTCATGTAGTTGTTAACTGGATATAATAATTCCTAATATACAGCTGCAAGTCTTGTAGACATTTTACCAAAACCTTTGTTTTTAATGAAATAGATAATTTTTAGTGTCACAGTTTGCTACCTCTGCTCTATACATTCTATAGCCTATATTTTTCAAGGAATTTCAAAGTCTTGTGCAGTCATTATTTGCAATTCTTATTTTGGCTGCTAGAACAGCAGTAGAATTCAGCAACTCCATCACTCCTTGTCATTTGTCATCAGTTAGTCACTAACGCATGAATGCATAACTCTGTACACTAGCAAAGATCTTTGGGGCTTTAGCAAGAAAGCATTAACAATGCCAGCATTTCCCATTACAAACTTTTCTTTCAAGAAGTTTTAATTTTGCAATAGGAGTTCCCCTAATACTGAAACCTGACCTTGCAAGTATGCCCCTGGCATCTGCTCATATTCTCCAGAAGGATGTTTGCTAGCATTTATACATACTTTAACCCTATTTTATGTCTTCGTAACTTTCCTAAAACAAAATAGTACATACATTGAACATGCCATGGCCTATCTTAAAACAGGAGTTAATCTTAAGAAAAATAAAGGGAACTTACTTAACCATTAAAATCTTACTCAGTTCTGTAAGACTGACATTTCAATTAATTTGAGGGCTCCATAGCACTTTGCAAACACAAATCCCTGAGGATTCCTGCTACCTCACTTTATGTATCTTTTTGGGTTTTTTTCCATTTTACTGTCAAGAAAAATACTGACCAGACAGACCTCGTGGTGGCCCATGGGCTGTATCTGGTCCACAGAACTAGTCCACATTGCTTACTGTCTTCTCCCTGGGTACCATCTTCCCCCTGGGAGAAGCTACAGGGAGCAGCTTCTCAGTTCTGCCATAATTACTCCTTATTTTCTGCTGCCCAGTGCCAGTAGGTGGTCGAACACCAGCACAGGCTTCAGAGTCTCCACAGTTGGAAATACTCAAAACCCAACTGGAAGCAGCCCTGAGCAACCTGCTGTAGTTCACCCTGCCTTGAGCAGGACTACCCAGTTTCCAAGGGTTCTTGTCTACCTCAGTTGTTCAGTGTGAGAAGCAGCAGTGCAGCTCTCGCTGGAGGAGTAAGACTAGAGCCTGGGGGTGGAGGGAAAAGTTTCTGGGGCTGCAGTGAGGAAGGGGAAGTGGGTGAAGGCCTTGCAAGAGAAGTCCAAATCTTGACCTAGGCTCTGCAAGCACAGAAGATGGGATGGTTCAAAATTACTATGCATGTGTTTTTAAAATGTGAAATTGTGAAATTTATTTGCCTGATTTTAGATACTAGTCTGAACGCTGTGGTCTGAAGGCCCAGTTTCACACATCAGTAAATGCTGGCAATGGAACAAAGTTGCTTCTAGGGTATATCCTCACTCGAACATGTTTTTCCAAATAACCTATATGTAAGAAGCTTGCCAGCAAATAATACAAGCTCAACAATAGCTTGAATTTCACAAGAGAGATGTTAAAACATGACAGAATGTTAAAAATAGTGTACAGACTGAGCATCTGTCACAGAAAAAATGGGGAGCATTTGTTTAAAGCTGGGAATAGGTGCAAGAACTATCCCATTGCTGACCAGCTTTGCATTAAGTTTTAAGATAATCTATATTTAGAGTAAGCATGAAAACATTCTAATGAACAATGTTTCTGGTGCTCATTATCACTTTTGTTTGCAGAAAGATGAATTTTCGAGCTCGTTCCCATAAACACTGCAACGAACATGTTAGCTGCCCAGTCAAATTCCAGAAGGAAAATAGCACTGGTTTTCATTTATTTGAATTCTCTTTGAATCCATAATATGCATGTTCCACGTCCCATTTTATTCCATTTGCAGTTGTGAAAAGAAAGCTGACAGATTCAGAAATGGGTTAGAAAAGTGAAGACAAAATAATGGAAATTGCAGTTATGTCTAAAAAGGATTATATTCTTGAAGCCAAAAATAGTTCTGTTTCACCACCAAGTGGAGATACCTCCTTCTCAGCAGACACTGAGCAGATCTAAGCATAGATAAGGAACCTGGCATTTTTCCATTGCTGCAGAGACAATGTCAGTAATGACAGAATCAATCACTCCACTGAGACAGCGCAGAGTTCATTTCACAAGAAGTGAAAGATCTCAGCACAGATCTACAATGCTGACACGACAATGACTCTGTGAAAGAAACTGCAAGGAAAACACTGGTTTCCGTTGCAGAAAACATGATTTTAGATTATTAAACCACAGTACGTTATTCCTCTGGTAAATGCTAATGTGTTATGTCTTCACAGATTTTTTTAAAAAGCATTCTGGAAAACCTTCTAAGCAATGTACTGGGTTTTTTTAAGGCTGTTGCCCTGAATAATCTCCTGCTTTGTAAAGAACACTACCACTTGCTTGGATATTTCCAGGATTTTCATGTTCCTCTGAGATCATCTGATATTGTGACAGTTGCCATTCAGAGCCTTGTTACTGCCTGGTGATGCTGGTACTCGTCCAGGCGCTGACACACTACCTACCAAACAGCTGAACATGTTGGTGTGCATTTCTTCTCCCATAATGGTGTTAAAAATTCAGTGTGTGTATCAAGTGATTTTGGCAATATTAAAATGCTTATATGGCTACATGCTTTATACTGTAATATTCAACAAATAAAACTATAGAATCATAGAATCATTTAGGTTGCACAAGACCTCTAGGATCATCTAGTCCAACCTTAATTCCAACATCTCCCTAACCCCTAGATCAGGGTGTTCAGTTAAGGCAGTTCTGTGTTAGAAATGATACCTTCTGCAGTGACCAAGGTTGTAGCGCGCACTGACAGATTCAAAGCAGAGGGAGAAGTGATGCAATTCTCAGATCAGTATTCTTAGAGTTATGGTAGAGACAAGAGCAGAATTTTGCTCTTACCAGGGAATAAATCTGGGCAACACGTGTGGAACAAAGGGGAAGTACAACCATTACAATTCCAAGTAAATTAATTCAAACTCTGATCTTTGAGTTCACACAGGAAGGCTGAGATCCCAGTGATCCATCTGGCAAGTGACAGTGATGAGCATTCCACATAATGATTACCGGTTGCTCGGGCACGGCTGTGTATTTACGTGCAACACAACAGAGGCAGCATTAAGGTTTTCCCAGTGCTTTTTGTAAAGCCCTATATTAACTTGCTTATAACTCAGTCTTTTAACTGGGCCAGTGTTTTCACTGTCAGGTATCTTGCTTTTTTTTTTTAGCTGCAACAGGGCGATCATTTTCAGAATATAAAGTTAGAGGGTATAAGTTTGTTTATGTTAAAAGGAATCCAGTGACCCACTTGGAAATACCTACATTCTTTATAGTAGGAACTTAAAACCGGAGTGTGGACTCCTCCTCAGGTTTGTGTGTGCTGTTACCAGCCCAGTTTCATGACTCGCAGACAGCACTAACGTCCTGACCCATAAAATATTCAGGGCTATTTATCTCACATCAGAACAGAGGAACCTTGTAGAGCTGTAAACACTTTCTACAGATGTAAATGGCAGCAGAGGGTGCAGGACAATGAAAGACTAGGAGCTTTTATTAATTTCCTGATTTTCTCTTTATTTAGATGCATGTGCCCTCTTGAAAGTCCCTGCTGATAAGATAAAATTCCTACTCCAAAATGTTGGTTGTAACACTTCTGTAAAATATGAGAATTTGGTAAATATTAGATAATGTTAAAACAGCATATTACAGCAACACAAGACCTTAGATTAAGCAGTCCTTCGCAGCTGAAGTCTGCCATCCATAATGTGGATGTATACGTCAAGAAGCTTAGGAGTAGTATGTCTGATAAGTTTGTACTGTTCAGTTTATTAATCTTATAATTTTCTTCTCCATCCTCAATACAAAAGAATATATAAAAGTAATTTCTAAATCCAGCTTAATACTGTGGACACTTGAAATCAATCTTTCTCTTCTTTGTAGGAGGGCTGGTGATTTCTGAGATCAGTTATCTTCCTCTCCCCTGGACAGGGCCTTTGTCTGTGACTTCTCAGGCAAAAGTTCTGGGTTGTCTAAGAAGTCGCAGTCATCACCTGTGCAGAAGTTTTCAGAGAAAACGTAACTTGAGGGATATACTGACGGGGAAGTGTGAAGGAGTTGATTAGAACAAACTCCCTTTGTTTATCCTATTTTATGAGTTTTATTTACCACATAACTTGTTAGTTGTGCATTAGGGTTCTAATATGCATAAAACAGGTAAAATAATTAAAGCTCTGTCCACCTTCTAATTCGCAAGTAGAAATGGATCTGAGACTCACTTTTGTAACATTGTTTCCTTTCTCTTTGCAGAAGTATTGTCAGCCATCATTAGTGTATTGCTGGTCTATATCCTTATGGCATTCCTCTTGTATGAAGCCGTTCAAAGAACTATCCATATGGACTATGAAATAAATGGCGATATCATGCTGATTACAGCAGCCGTTGGCGTTGCAGTTAACTTAATGTAAGATCTCCCTTTCACTCCATTAACGCTCAAATCTATTTCTGAATAAGCTGCTAATTCATTCATGGCCTGTAACTTTCTCACGGGATGTAATTTTGCTGGACCTCTTCATTTTCATAAATAAGAAATTATACCGCGTATTACTTTTTCAATTCTTTGGTTTAAAAGGAAATAAAAAATAAAAGGCAACAACAACCAAAAAACCCCACCCACCAGACCCTAAAGCCTGTTTCTTGGAGTGTTTTTCTTCTTTCACTTTCAGAATGGGTTTTTTGCTGAATCAGTCTGGTCACCTTCACTCCCACTCCCATGCCCACTCTCACGTACCTCAGTCGAACTCTCCTAACACAGCCCACAGCAGTAGCCATGGACACAGCAGCCTTGCCGTCAGAGCGGCGTTCGTACATGCCCTTGGGGACCTGGTACAAAGTATTGGTGTGCTCGTAGCTGCATACATCATACGCTTTAAGGTAAGCAATGGCTCGTCTGAGGCAGGGTGGAGTTTTCTTAATTTCAACTCTGGTGATTAAATTAAAAAGAGACTTGTTTTTTGTAAATTAATAAAAAAACCCCAGCTTTGTGATATTAGATTGTAAGCTTCATAAATTACTGCAAAATAAGCAAAGACTACCTCTATTATGTATTTGGTTGCTATTCAAACAAAAAGAAATATTCATGAAAGTTGGAGCTAAAGGTAACTGCATTTTCTCAGTCACATTTTTATAAGTGAGCTGATTTTCATACATCCTTTAATACTTTGGAACTTCTCTTGCAGCCAGAGTACAAGATTGCCGATCCTATATGTACATATATATTCTCCATACTGGTGGTTTTGACAACAGTTCGAATTCTGTGTGATACAGGAGTTATTATTCTGGAAGGTAAGATCTGTGCACAGTCTGATGTACCTTACATGTCAAATACCAGTAGCATTGGCACTTTTCTGACATCACAATCATCATCTCTAACAAAGTGGATTGTGTCTGGAGACCTGTTTATCCAGCTGAAGTCTGTTGGTTTTTGATGGCTCATCTAAGTTGCAGCAGTCTTTAGGTGTCTTTGACCTCTTGACAGAATGACCTAAGTCCAAGCTCTGCACACACTTTACCACGGTGTGCAAAGATGCCATGTTAAAAGACAAAAGTCATATGTATGAACCACTGCAGAGGGCTTACTATGAGCATATGAAAATGAGAATTTTCAGGCAACAGGCCCGAGCATTACTTTTTTTAGGTTCTGACCTTAAGAGTCTGGACTAAACAGTTAGTAGGGGTTAGAAGCTGCAGAAAAGTTTCTACACAAGTACATTGTTCCAGAGGATTAATGCTGGTATTGCCAGGGAGCAGATTCTGGACAGGACAAATTACATCTGAGACAGCTCTGCAACTCTTGTACAGCTTTTATAGCCATACTGGACTCAATATGCCAATTTGCATATTCTTCTCTATTGAAAACCAGGAATATACTAATTACAACAGCACAAATTATAAACTCTTTTGACATTGAGATCTGTCATGACAGTTTAAAGAGTTTGCAGAAGACAGAAATAATTTTATCTCATCTTTGGTGTCACAGGAGTTCCAAGGCATTTAAACGTGGATCGCATTAAAGAAGACTTGATGAAAATTGAAGATGTTTATTCTATAGAAGATTTAAATGTTTGGTCTCTCACTGCAGGAAAAACAACTGCTATAGTCCACTTGCAACTAGGTAAGCTACTGGATAGCATAATTCAAAATTAAATCTAAGTGTAAAAAACCCACCACTTTGTCTTTAAGTTAAACCAGGAAATACTATTCTGGGGGGAAAAAAAAAAGTCTACTAACTGTGGTTTGGTACAGCAAGGTATAGAACCCATTGTACAAAGAAGATATATTCATACTGAAACTTTCAATACATATTCTTTGGGTAGAATGAAAAAAAAAATAAGAAATTTCTCCTCCAAAATTCCCTTATGTTGTCCAGGAAAAGAGAGGGTGAAGTTCTAATGTAGAACAATCAGACATCTGAAAAATACATATGTTTTTCCAAAACGTGCTGATTTAGACATCTAACAATAGCATGAATATTCTTAGTAAGAAAGCTGAATTTTTTGGGGGGTAGTGGTGGTGTCTAAAACACACAGTTTTAGCAAGATACGATTCTAGTTAGAGAATACAGACCTAAGGGTATGAAAAAATATATACAGTACATAGTGACCACAGAACAATATTAAATTCATAAATGGGTATGAACAAAGATTTATCTAGATAGTAACACTGTGATAAATTTGAGAACAGCTGGATTGTCCAGGTTTCTTGAAGAATGAATTCTATTAATTATTTTCTTGATTTGCCAGTTCCTGGTAGTTCATCTAAATGGGAGGAAGTTCAGTCCAAGGCCCGACAACTGCTGCTGAACACATTTGGAATGTACAAGTGCTCTGTCCAGCTTCAGAGTTACAGGCAGGAAATGAGCAAAACCTGTGCAAGTTGTCAGAGTTCCAGTGCCTAATTTCATATGTTTTGGGAACTGCTGCCTTATTCTTTATCTTGTAGTCAAAGACTGAGAGCAATAAATGCAAAATGAAAATGATCAAGTAGAAACGATTCATATGTGGATTTGCACCATGTAACATGCAGCAGGGAGAACCGATGCTGCAAAAAGTGCGGTGGTTGCCCTACAGAACATGTATTTCACTCTCTCCCTTGTACTGGTTTATTTGATTTATGATGATTTGGGACAAAGCTGTTTTCAGATTATTGTTTACAAACTGCAACATGGCTCTGCAGATACCTCACAAATTACAGTCCAATATTGACCTTTAATAACTACGTACCACAAAGTACTTGCACTCCAAATGGAGCATCAAGTATTCAGTATTTCAGTTAAAGTCTCTAATGCTGATCGTGCCAGGGTTCCATAATACATCACAGTCCCTGAATTCATTCTACAGTATTTTTGCAATAGTGATTTGCATACAGTATCTTAAACTACAATGCATACAGTGCTAGTCGAATTCTTTCAGAAACTGTCTCTTTTGGGACAAATACAGAATTTCCTTTACCCAGACCAGAAAGTTAGCTTTAATCTGGGCATTCAGAGATCCAGACAGAAAGATCCTTGCCCAGACTTCTGGTATTTAACTAGAGACCCAACACTGGACCCAAAGTGTTCTAAGTGATCAGTTATCTTTAATGTATTTTAGAATAGGGTTTATACATTAGAAACAGGTTATTTATTTTACAGAGTTTTGACTTGTAAGATGAATTTGTTATTAATAATCTTGAATGTCTAGACCAACATTTGATTTGCATTAAAGGGCCAGTTGATTAGCATGCATTCTAATTATAATTAATAAATGTCCTGTAATTTATCATTTTTCCATTATCGTTTTAAGAGAAAAGTCAAATGATAGAAACTATGATTCTATGTGGAGATACTCTCAAACACAGTCTACAGACATGCAAAAATACATGTATCTAACAGGGAAGTGGGGAGCAGAAGTTTTAGATACGTACTATTCCCTCAGTCACAGATCTCTGACCTTTTCATCTTTGCTTTGATCACAGTGTGGCAGTGTCCCAACAGGAATGCCACTGCAATAGCAGTCCCCACTACTTAGCTTTATGAATAAAGCAAAAACCAAGCAAGCTCGGTAACCTAATGATGTTGGACTACATCATCATAATATTGTGTTGGACAACAATATCATAACAATCTACAGAGGTAGAAAGGCCTTTTTCTTATTTATAGATGGATGAGGCAATTTTACAAGACTATTTATTCATCTGGATACCTCAGAGTCCACAAAACTGAACTGCTTAGCCTCATGGTGGAATCCCTGTACTTTAGATGTACGCAGGACAATAAAACCTGACACTAAGCTATTATACACCTTCAAGCTCAGATTTACACCTGCTTCTGAAGTCATTTACATTAAAGAAGTTAAGAGCAACAAGAGTATGACCTGCACAGTTCCAAAGGTGGAAAGAACTTGGCTTCAGATATTTTTTTTGCTTATTCTGTACTTTGATCTTTATGCAGAACTTCCACTGGCATAAAAAGTAGTTATCTGTGTGGATCAGAAAGGAAATTTTTTGCCAAATAATGGATATTGTAATATTCAGCTGTGAATACTTAAGTTATTGTCTGTTGTGAAACTTGCCAGGGTTTCACGTATTCATCGGGCTGATTTATACCTGCAGTGGTGATAACAATCTTGGCTTCTTTTCTCCGTTTTTTTGAGGTAGGAGGTCAAAATGATGAAGTTTTGTTGGTAAAAACTGATAGCACAGTATTAATTTGGACAAAGCGCACATAACACTGGATTATGTCTGTATGTGTTCTGGCAAAAAACACTTGAGTACAGAATGGGAGCACATACAGCTCAGAAGCAAAGTAGCACTGTACTTGGGAAGTTAATGCTTCAATACAAACACAATCATTAATTAAGCCATATCACAGTTCATGAAAAATATGCATCTCATCCTTACAAACTTACTGGAAAAAAAATACCACAAGCAACAGGTATTTTGCACATACTAATACTCAAATAGGTTTTCATTAAATTGGGGTTTACAGGCAATGTAATTAGAAGTTGAAGTACAGTAGACATGTATTTGGAGTTTTTTAGTAATTTACTACACATTTGTTTAATTGAAGAAAAAAGCGGAAGTGTGTTGCTTTATTGTGGGTTTTATTAAATCAATTATTAAACTTCACATTGTTGTCTTTTAAAATCTGTGTTGCTGTCTCTTGTTATCTTTGATTCTTACAGCAGCTGTTTTTGAAGGGTCCAAGTTCTCAAGCTTAACTCAGTTTGGAGATGCTATATATAGAATGAATTACATCTCCTCCTTTAGTCCAAACAATTTAAGTCTTGTTATTTCCCATTGAATAATTGCACTTCAGAAAATATAAGCTGACAAAGTATGGTGAAGGATCAGCCATAAAGCAATTGGCAAAACATCCTTGAAACCTTAATTCACCCAAGGGACCCTTGTTATCAAGGTCTATAGAGTGGAAGGACTTCAGAGCAGAGAAAAAAGCAACAGAAAATGAAATGAGAATAAAGAATAAAAGAATAAATGCTCAGGGAGACTCTGAAGTGTCCATTTCCTGTTTTAAGGTCTAACTGGAAATTTATATTTGTGTGTCTACCCTAATCCTTTTCTTATTCTTTATGAATTATTCAGGGCACTGGTTGTTGGGCATTGCTATGTTTAATGTAAGAATCCTGTATTCTTCTGAATCTGCTATTAATCGACATCAAAAGAAGTACACATATTATCACTTCTAATACTCCAATTGATGGAATAAGTAAGCACAGCAGAATTATAAAAATAACCAGGTAGAAATAACTTACTTATAAGGAGAGAGAAATGTTCAGAAAATAACATTGATTTGCAAACAAACTACTTGGTAATTTATGATCTAATAAACAATAACAGTACTCTGTGCACATAGGTGCCTGTAAAAGAAGACAAGTTTTATTTTAATAGACATTGCAAGGTTATTTTCAGTATCAGCTGAGAGGAAAGGGGCCTTAGCATAAAGAAAGTCTAATGTCTTTCCAAGCAGCTCTCCAGCACATCCAAATTAATTCACATGGCTATGATCATTTATGCACTCTTGCACTATTCTTTTCCTTTACTAAATTCTCTGCTTGAAATAAAAATGCATTTACTTAATGGGATTTCTCTCTCACTGACACTCATAAGATTCAAGCAGGTTTCCACAACTAGTATCCCTGCTTTCCAGCGCTGTGCTGCCCTACTCTTTCTGCCTGAACAGCTGAAATGGTGTGAAAGTTCTTCTGCCTCAAACAATCCTACATTGGGAAGAGATTTTCCCTTTCTTTATCTGTGATTATCACCCATCCTTTTCTGAAGCATGGACACAGCTTTGATGACAACCTACTCATATGAGTCAATAAAGCATTTTTATATTGAGTAGACTGCAAACCCTCGCATCCCACTCTCCAGTCTGAAATGTTCTTATCCTAAGAAGAAAATTAACAGAAACCTATTTTGTCTCTGAATGTTTTCCTCAATGAAATTAATAATTTCCTTAATTCTGGGTGGTTTCTGGGTTGGTTGGGATTTTTTCATTTGTGTGTTTGGCTGGGTGGTTTTTTATGTTTTCATTTGTTTGGGTTTTTGTTTTTTTTTTTTAATTATGTTAACCTTTATTCTTTTCAATACCAGCAGCATTTCTTTCTACACCAGCAGAAATTAAAATGTCATACTTGCATCTGGTCTTCAATTATTTTACTACTGTACATATCTGCTGTTCCTTGCAGGATTCCCAACTGGCACAATGACTAAGAACAGCAGTAGGCTGGCATTTAAAAGTAGTTTTCTGACATAAACTCAAAAAAACCCCAAAAGACACCCACTAACGAACGAGTGGCAAGTCTTTTGTTCAGGTATTTTGGATGCTGTGCCCATGCTGCACAGAGCAGGGCTGTTTATTATTTCTCTCTACAGATACTACAAGATCATCATAAATGAAAATAGGTTGTTGGGTAATTAGACATGATACATGCTGCAGCAGCATCCTAGACTCCAATAAACTAGTCGATTGCCAGGGTAGAAGTCCTCTTGAGATCGCAAGGGGAGGGGACAATCCACTGTAAATGCCCAGCTCACATCCCTCTGTCCATCCAAAATGGCATTGTCAAGATCTTTTTCCTTGCTGGTTGCTCCAAGCACATTCTGCTGCTCCAGGAGTTAGCACATCCAGCTCAAATGTCCTGTTTCATCAGCACTTCACATTATGCCACTGCTCTCTGCTTTCTTGCAATGCTCTACCCCCTCCATGGTTTCACTAGTAATGTCCAGTTTGGCCCTGTGCACCTGCTGCTCACATTGTCACAAAGAGCTGCTCATGCAGCACTGGCTGTGAAACACCCCCAAACGACTCGCAAGGCCTGTTCTATTCAAACACCTGCTTCCCCAAATTCCATTTCCTCTTTCACCTCTAGGAAAAAAAAAAAAATCTTTTAGCCACCAAGTTTCTAACTCACAAGGAAGCCCTAATCTGAAAGCCTCTAGATTCTCTTTCTACTTAAAAAACCCCCAAACACCCACCAATAAATACATATACTCCACCTTCCCCACCCTTAATCTCCTTTCCAGCTTCACCCCATCCTCCTCCTCTTTGTAACACATCATGCTGGGCACTAACCGACACTCTGTGCTCCGGAGCCTGCAAATCCCCTTCTGTTCTTCTCTTCTCACACCATTTTCCATGGCTGAATGCTCTGGGAAGTACCGCACACGCTCTTTCGTTCAGTGGCATCCCTGACACAACTTTGGAAACGGCTAGAATAAATACTGATCCTTCCCATTTACTGCTATCCAGCTAACACAGCAATCTGCCCTTAGGCATTTGTACCTGCCCTCTATGTTTACAACTGTAAAAAAATGATATCCAAATAAATATTTCTGCTTTTTTTTGTCTTTATTTTTCTTTTCACCATTGTATCCAGCTTTTTTTCTCTCAATATCACACAGTTTGAAAACGAACAGTGCTAAATGCATAGGACAAAATAATTTAATTGCTTTTGTTACAGTTATGAAGCATTTACACCTTTTAGGGCATCAATTTCTGTAGAAAAAAGGCAAGCCATTTCATAAACACAGGCATAGTTTTATCCCTTGATGACTGCTTTTTCATTTCCTTACTGCTACACCAGGTGAAAAGATAAGCTGTTTTTCCAAGACTGTGACTAGCCAGTACATGAGGGTACATGAAACCAGTTAACGCCATCTGTCCAGTGTGTGTTTCACATGAAACTCCACACTGATATTCACAGGGACTTTGGATTCAGCTGATGAATACATAAAAGCAGCCAGATGGCAAGAAGACAAAAAATCCGCTTTTGTCTCAGGTGCATTAAGAGCACCTAGTCCCTGGACTCTTCCTATTTTTTTTTTCCCAAAACACATAGAAATTATCTAATAAATCCCTAAATAAATTGATGAGATGTAAACGCATAAGAATAGCTATTTAATTCTAGTAACTGGCCTCTTAAATTAAAATAGAATTTTGAGAAAAACACCATAAACACTTTCATAGTTAAGATGATGCTACATACTTGAACCTAGCATACAACTACTTCTGAATTTTTAATAGATTGCACGTGTTCCTTTTCCCAAGACCATTGTACGAAAAGGTCTGACACAAAACTGTACAAGTATTCTTCTTCTCTGAACTGTCAGCTTTCAAGGCCTTTCCCCAGTTTACCAGAAGATGGTGCACTAGTCCTGGCTTTCATAAAGAGAGTTGTGTACAGGGTATAACCACTGAGACTTCTGTTTATCGACTAAGTATATTTTGTTACAAACTTTTAATATTCCTTATTAGTAAGTTTTTAAAAAAGTGTCTTTATTTTTCCAAAGGATAACACAGGAGTTTTAACTTTATCATGGATGCAATAAGGAGAAGCACAAACCTAGCACGAGAAAGGACTTAAGATACTTCCTAAAGGCATATAGAGGTAAAGATCGTGGAAGACAACACTCGAATGCCTCCCTCCAGTTCTAAGTATGTAATAAAAAAATCATGAGTAGAAAGTAGTTGTGGCCATGGGTATCTGAAATGCAATTAGAACATACTCTATTCATGAATGTAAATGATGTAAGTTACCATGCAAGCCCTTTGTTTCTATGAAAATAGGTACTGCTCCTTTGGGATGCTGAATTCATGTTTCCAGGACAATATAAACTTCCATCTGAAACATCCTTGACTGTCTGCTTTTTTATAAAGGATTTGATGACACTTTCAATCAAAAATATACAGGGAGCAAAGCAATTTTGTTTCAAAGTAGAGAGATACAATTACAAGTGTAGAACATACTTGTTCACACTGCTGCAATTGCTAGTATAATGCTGTCTTTTCATCTAGTTGAACAGGCTTCACAGAGACAAAATAACAGATGACAGAGGCTGAAGAATTCAGAACCACAACTTCCTTCCAGTAAAGTCTTCTTTCGTTTCTTCAAGCTATTAAGCAATTCTGTATTTTCTAAGGTTCTGCAGAAGCCACACACTTTCTATTGGAAGTGGAAATTGCCCAACCAGTTACACACACTGGTTTTTTTCTGCTTAGTTATTTGCTTTAAATAGAACCTAGATGGAAGAAATTATGATGGTTTTCAGGCAACCTAGCTGCTTGGACTTGCCACAGAGTAAAGGTCAAGTCACATAATAGAAAATTTAAAAGAAAGTAACTCTTTTCATATCAAAGGTTAAAGAGCCACGTGCAGTAAGCTGTAAATGAAGGTATGCCTTAGATAGGCTCACTTGTGGCTAACTATGCAGAATATCACATTGGATTAGATCTATTAACTGTCTTTGTAAAGCATCAACAAAAGTAGAATATTATTCCTCCACACTCAGATTTACTACGATTGAAGTTGCTCTGGAGGAAGGATCAAGAGGTTGTCCCTACTTTCAGCTGTTAGAGCTAGAAAGAAGTAGCTCACAGAGCAGGAGTAAAACCAAAATTAAATCCTACTAATAGGCCCACCAGTTCCTATAGCTAAGTAAGAGTATTCATACTGCAGGTTTTAAAATTATTTTTTTCCCCAAATGTTCATACTTTGTTGATGATACAGGGTGTGTTTGTGTACAAAAGAGGAAGGAGGGAAGAAAACAGATAAAGCCAGACCACGTGGGCACTGCAGACAGCAACTGAAAAACATTAGGTTCCATTACATTGCCACGCAGCCAACTACGGAGCACACTAACATTTGCAGACCAGACTGCGGTGGTCACAAATGAAGTCAATGCCTATCTTGTTTACAGATCGCAGCATTAGTTTATCTGTTGTGCAGTTCAACTAGGATGTCTGATGACTGGCTTTACAGTCATTTTTCTCTCTTAAGCAAGGCATGTTTTACCCATCTAGCCCACACCACCCACAGTCATTACTGATGCTAAGGTAAAAAAAAAGGATTGGAGTGTTGCCTCCATCTCCCTTCTTTGTTGGGTTGCCATATTTTCTTTTATGTTTAATGAAGGAGAAAAAAGTCCAACAGATAAAGAAATTATCATAGCTTTTGATTTTTGTAACTACAGTAATACCTTTGTGCTTTAGTATTCCTTCTTGGGGAACATACATTAAATCTGTGGTACAGCCACACAGACAACAGTGAGGATTTCTGAAACCAGATAGGAAGGTCAAACACTTTGGTTCTTTATTGAGTGAATCCATCGATGACTTCAACGGCAATTTTGTTTATTTAAAGCACTCACCCACAGAGGGTGTACCTTTGTCCTTTACACCTATCAAGAAGTGATACGCTCAATGCATACCTCAAACAGAAACTTCCATGTATCACCCTGCTTTGCATACTACAAAAGCTTCCTCTTTTAACTACTTCATGTACAGGAACTTGAGCAAAGGCATGCCCGACTCTTAAATGGTTTTAATTCTCTTAAGAAGAGAGAGAATTTTCAAAAAAACATGTTCTGGTACACATACACAATCACTAAAAGTTTTGTTATGCTAATTCCATCTCTCCCTGAAATCAGTACAAAAACATTCTCGTAACTTCAAAATAACATTAAAATTATGGCTAAGAGTTTGGCAATGAGGCAATGAACAGAACTGCAAGTCATTCTGACTAGGATTTTGTTGTGTGTTTCTGCTTTTGGGAGTAAGGTTGGATACCGCTGTCTTTAAGCCAAATTCTGTTTTCTGACCATAGCATGTTTCATTCAAAACACTTCACAAGAGGAAAACTAAACACAGAAAAGGCAGCACAATGCTAATACATCATTTCATAACGTGAACAGCATTGACAACATAATACTAACAGTAATGTAAAAAAACATTCAGACTTTACTAAATTTTAAAAGAAGTCTTACAGCAGGAGGGAGAGATGCAACATTAAATGAAACATTTTTAGCAGCTTTAAGAGAAAAACAGCTTTCCCTTTGTTTTGATGTAGTGAATCAGTGATTTATTGCAAGTAGATGACTTTGCTTTTCTTTGGCAAACTGATAAGATTTTCCTTTTACTACCAGGGATTGCAACTGGTCTGGATTTTCTGAATTTACTTCCTTGTTCATGCAGCAGCAGCATCAAGTCTGGTAAAGGATAGTGTTTATTAGAGTTATCTGCATACTGCAAATACCTTTGTTTCAGTTAAATACATGACATACATCAGGAACTCAAGAATGAGAAAGTTTTGCTCAAGTTGAAAGCTTAAATACATTTATTTACACTTGAGAACTTAACGTGGCTTTCTGACTTCTCAGCTAATCTCTGCATACACAGCTACCCTCATTTGCCCACTATACATCACATAGTGTAATAATGTGTTGAAATAAACTGCATCTGCTAATGTATCATGTTGACCCTACATTAATTTTGCAATTAAAAATGGACATATTCCACAATACTGAAACAGGAAGGCGAAGAACTCCAGCTTTTCACAATCACTGTGCTGTTAGCAATCCCTGTAAGAATCTAGTGGGGTGATAAGGTGGGTGTTCCTCACTTACACCTCACATGCATCAGTTCTTTCCAAAGATGAAATACGGTTCTGTGCAAAGCCCAATGAAGCACCTGAGCCCACAGGCACTGGCAGTCCACCTCTGGTCTACCAGAACAGACTGGTCTCATGCAAAACATCCCACAAAAGAGTGAAATGACAGAAAGTGGCCTGAAAACCAAAGAGTTCTAGAGAACAGCTGTAACCATAAAGTGGTATGGCAGGCAGCTCTGTGTTGTGACTGCATCAGTTAATGTATATTCCTTTAGGCAATGCTGACTGAATTGCTACAGAGCTCTGGTCTCCACAGTCTATTTTTGGTGCTGTATCCTATTGACATTTTCTCCTGAGCCTGTACATCCTGAGTTTGCCACCATCTGGTAACAAGAGTGTCTGTGCAGAATTCCCACTCACTTCAGCAGGGAATTCTGCTTTTAAAATAAACTGCTGTGATGAAGTCCCATGTTTACAAGTGACCATCTCCTGCCTGTTGTAGCAACGCTGGGGGTCAGTGAAGTCAGCAAGTCTGGCTAAGTGAGTTTGAAGTTGAAGTTATGTTTCCAATTTACTCAAAAAGAAAATACACGAATGAAAACGCTGCTTCACAGCTGTTGCTTGGACTGCCACTATCAGGGTCTGCAAGGCTACAGGAATCCCAGTGATTTCTAGTGTTTAGGATTAAAAACTGCCAGACAACTTCAAGTTTGGAGTTACAGAACAAGTTATTTTGCCATTTTCTCGTAAGGAAACAACCAGACGAATCACATACCAATAACAGAACAGCCCTTACTCAAAGCAAGAGATACTATGATACAAGTGGGTAAGGAACAGTCTCTCATAATATTATTAGCAGACTTGGCCTTAATTTTTTGCAGTAGCATAATTAAGAGATAGCTTTCAGTTGAATGGACCCTACCTGCCATCATAATGTCTTATCTTCACCAATTTTAAGAAAAACTGCAGATGTTTTTATGTGAGTCTACTAGAAGACAATGCATGCTTATGTATAATGAGCTGAATGTCTTTCTTTTTTTTTTTCAAAATAAAAGGACAATTCTTAAGTATTTACTTTTTTTTATGCATATATTGAAAATCTACAGGACTCTGCTTGAAGAGTTTATAGACAACACATCCTTACAGTTATTAGTAATGCATCTCTTTTTTAAAAAGTCATTCCTATAGCGCATTTACTGCAATACCATGAGCATACATAAAGGAAAGCAGAACAGGGGAGAAGGAAGACAAACATTACACACAGGGTCTTTTTTGCTTAATTTCTGAGTTTAAGTCACCTGCCTAATTATATTCTGATCTACTCATTTTACATGTGTAACTTTCTAGAATGCAGTGCTGATGTACTAATAAATAGTAGTAACAGTAGAAATAAACTAGGCCAATAAAATTTTAAGTTTTTCTGATGTGTCTGTTTTGGTGGGCAAGACAGAAGGACAGAGATTGGGCAAGAAGAAAAGAAAATGTCAACAAGGGAAAGAAGGAAGGAGTCTCAGTAGAAAACAGGGAGGAGGGTGTGAGAGACAAAGCGATTAACACCAGAGACTGCTACAGCCCAGACCAAATGTTTCAAAGTTGAAGAGGCTGCCTTTTCTACTGCTTGAAGGCTGGTAAAACTGGAAGCACACTTATCTGAATTTTAACAGACATGCACAAAGCACTTTTTAAACCTATAGAAAGAAGGTCACAAAGATGACTATCTTTATCTTAAAAATACTGCATCATGAAATCTAAATTATTTATACAGAACATTTTCTAGGGAACATCACACATGGTCAAACCTCGGCAAGAGCCAGCAGAAATGACACCGTCACCCGGGACAGGCGCACACTTGCGAGCCCAGCATCACAGCAGAGCAGAGGCCTGAGGCCCAGCACCACGCATGGCCTGGCTCTGGCCCTTGCTGTCCCCGGCTGCCATGCAACCCGGCTGGCTCAGCGGGAGCCATCAACCACACACGCACAGGCCAGGACACCCAACTGACGCACCCCTGGGGCCAGAGCCTGAGGAGCAGAGGCCTGCTGCGAACCAGGCAGGGCTCAGCACCACCTGAGCGGGAGGGCCGCAGCCCACAGCACCTGCGTGACTCATCGGGCCAAACCTCGGATGTCTTAAATTAAGAGAAAACCAAAACCAAACCAAACCTTTTGTGCATGCTCCCACTGCTAACAGATGAGAGGTTTTTAAAAATTAACTGTCTTAGACTTGCAGCATTGGCCAGCACGTGGCCTGTATCCCCAAGTCCAGACAGATTATTCCTGGGACTCGCTACCACAGCTCCAGGGCAATTGAAGCTCTGCCATCCCCTGACACCCGAGTTACCGTTTTCTTACACCCTCCTCGTCTGCCACACAGCCAAATCCTTTCCCTGGCACGCTGCTGAATGTCTTGGCCACACGCTACCACAGGAAGGGAGCTCAGCCCCTCTAACCTCGCACCTCGAGATCAGACAGACACAGAACCCGGAGAGGGAGCTTTGCTTTGCTTGTACCTGTGTTTTTTGGCAAGAGAGAGGCCGCCTCCCCGCTGCAATAACCAGCGCTGCCGAAGGCTCCCGGGCCTCAGGCGGTCCCACAGGTGACCAGACCGCGATGCCCGGCGGGGCTCGCCCCTCTTGGCTCCTGGGACACGAGGGAGCCGCCTCCGCAGCGCTCCGCGCCGGCGGCCCGGGGAGGACGGAGCCGCAGCGCCAAGAGGCGATGAAGAGGCCGCGGAGGGAGAGGGTTCGCCTCGGACCGGCCCCAGCCCCAGGGCGGCCAGCGGGTGCGGACAGCCGGGGGCAGCGGGGAACGGCTGCGGGACAGCTTCTGGTTCCCCATGGCCTCGTGTGGCTCAGGCCCCGCGCTCCCCGTGTTGTACCTGGGGCCCTGGGAGGGCCTGCGGAGGGACACTACGCCCCCACGAACAGCTCTGGCCAGAACACGCCCCTAACGAGGTTATCTAAAAGTAAAAGCTTGATTAGGTTTTACCAAGTCCTTTGGTCAAGGCTCAGCACGAATAGGGCTGGTGCAGGCTCCGTGAAGCGCGCTGTGAAGGTGCGATCTTTGCTCGGGGCGAGGCGCGGCCGGAGCAGGGCTCTTTGGCCCGGGTGTGGGCTCGCCCTTTGCCTTCCCCTCGAAGGGAGTGATGACCGGTGGCTGCTGGTTTATGACGGGAGATAGCTTTCAGCAAACAACCTGCCCGCTCTCTACTCGCATCAGCACCTGAAGGTCAATAGTTACTTAGTTCAAGTGCAATGTGCCGACTCCACTTCCTCCCTAGCTGCATTTCCACTCCAGTTACGCATTTAGGTGATCGCCTTATCTCGTCTGCACACCGGATAGCAGGGATGTGCTGTCCAGCAAAGGCTTCGGACAGCAAAGCAGAGCTGTGCTGAGGAGCCTGGCCGTGTTTGTTTAATCTGAAAGCTTTTCTGGGAAATGTCCAACACCCAGTATTGGCCAGATCTGGTGAATCACTCCCATTACTCATGTTTGTGTTCTACAGCTCGTCCTAGGGACAACCACCCTCTGCACCCAGCGAGACAGATGACAACTGTGGGATGAACAATTTCCTTTAATGATTGCATCAGGCCCCTCTGTAAGTTACTATTTTCTACAGAAACCACACGCACCAGTGAGGTAACGAGACAGTGTAGTGCTACACTAATAGCGTCTTGTGGTACAGAAATACAGGGGGTTGGGGACACCAGACAGAAATGTTGGCACTGGGATTATCATATGCAAAGAAAACTAAATTAAAAACTCAACACAGCACTTGGATAACCACTGTGACACAAGATCTGTGGTTAAGGCCTTTAAGTACTATTGTAATAACAAAAATTAGTAATTAATTAACAATGGCATGTATACTGCAGAAAGTAACCTTCCGTTCTTCCAGAAAGATATTTGCAAATAGACTATATGAATAAAGCATCACCATAGATTGTAATGATGGTAATGACTAGAACCACAAAAAACCATTTCTAATGGTTTCTAATATGTTTTTAAAAATCTTACAAGCCAATGAGCATGTTAATTAAACTTTGTAATTATTATGAAAGTTGGAAGTGATACAGTTCTATGGAAAAGTACCAGACAGGGTGAGCAAAGACAGCGACTGCTCAGAAAAAACCACCCAAAACCCAGAACAGAATGGAGTAGGACACAAAATGGAGAGAAGGAAGTTGTTCAATTATTTTAACAGCCTCTAAATTGTCCATGGAATAAAAAGTCATGGGCTTGCATAACACAGAACATGGAAGTCTTACTGTTCTCATAAAAGTCAGCTCATAAAATTCTGCCAATTAAATCATTACTGTCTTAACTCTGATGTTTGCAGAACAAGGAATAATTTGTATATTGCTTTATAGATTTATGTTGACTAGTTGCAGGAAGAGAGATACAGTAATTACTCTTGGTGTGCTCTGCTTGTAAGAAAAAACCCAGAGTATTTTAAGAGACAGTCTGAGAACACACAAAATTGTTCCAAGAACTTCAACAATACCCATAATATTTTTGAAGTGCAGAAAAATATTCTGATTTTGTATTATGTGAAAACTCTCCCCATAAATCTATATTAAAAGAAAAAAAGCAGCTAACAAAGCAAAACATCCTGTTACCTTGACTATTATGCTTCAGGACAGGTTGAGAGAAGTAACAACGTGTGACTGATGGTAGTCATGCTGCTTAATGAGCTACTGCAAGATGCCACTGAAAAGTGGTTAAGTACAAAAATGACATAAAAATGACTTACGCTTATTTCCCTAATGTTGACAGATACTTAGGTCATAGTATTTACAGACCACACACGATTTACTGAAGAACAAACTCATTTAATTAATGCATCAGCTCAGAGCACAGCAGTTTGTTTTTATACAGTCCAGTAAAAATAGGGAAATATAGGGTAACTTACAGAAAATATATTAAAATATTTCTCTATTAAAATACTTAAAACTTGTGTTCCTCAGAGGACTGGATTTTTGTGGTTATATGCTATCCAATCATCTTGTAATGTCGTTCCTTAAAATGAAAGCTAGAAACATTCTGAAGTCTTGTAGCTCCTCACTCTTAAATATCAATGCTGCTGAGTCATCCTTACTTGATAAATATTTACGCTGCATCTCCACACAAGTATAGGATAAAAGAACATCTTAACTTTTTTTTTTCCCTCAACATCAAGAAGTCTGAAGAAAACACAAAGCTTCTGAAGCCAAGCTACCCTGAAATTGAGAGACATCTTTACTAACTTAACTTGTGTCTTTGCTGCAGCAGACTAACCGAAAGCACTTCACTATTACTCACTTAGGGCGACTTTTTCTGATTAGCAGTTGTTTCACTTTTGCTTTCTTCTTCTCTGAAAGTAATATGCATTGTGAGCATCCATAGTAAAAGAAACTGCGTTATATATTGTGAAACTTCTGGGAAGGGGACACATACAGAAAATATCCACAGAAGGACTGTTCTGCCACTGGATGCAAATATTGTCTCATTAATTTACTGGGGGTCTGCCCATTACATTCTTTCCCTGGCCAACCCACAACAAAACACACAGATGCTTAAAGAGGAACTGTCTCTTCCTAGAATCATTCCTAATTTTAATCTGCTATTTTCTCTTTGTTAAAGCAGATGTCCCTAATGGCATGTATCTAAAAATGTTTAAAAATATTGTTAATTGTGCAGTACATTTGAGATTGCACATGAACTGACTATTACAAAAAGGAGAAATTACCATTGTGTAGTTTTGGACAATGCAAGTTTTCCAACTCTAGTAACTTTCTCTAAATTTAAACATAAACAATACTTAAACACAACAGATAATATCTCATTTCCAATTGCCTTCTAGCCATGCTTCATTCTTATGTTCTAATCCTGCAGTCTCAAATATACCTTTAAACAACTTGTTGGACTTCTCGGTGGATAAGGTGAGCATGTGTGTAAGTTTCAGAATTAACAGTACAACATTAATTTTGACTGAAATCATCATCACATCTAGCACAGAAAACAAATGCACGTATACTTTATGACCACGTATGTCGCCATACAAAGACTGATGACTATTTGGTCTGTATACAGCTTTTGGGTAATCTCCATTTATGGAGTATACATAGAATGTTGTAAAAATTTAAAATGTATTTTATTTAAGAGATGTAAAATTACAAAATAATATATTTTGAGAAAAATATCCTACAAGAAGTGTGAAGGCATTTCCCATCTATAACTGCCATCTGAATATTCAACATTTGATATCAAATGCCTACTGAAAATGAGTATTTGAGAGAGATTTTTGGACTATGTGGATGTTGTATGTCAAGTTG
This sequence comes from Coracias cyanogaster, assembly GCA_033124195.1. Taxonomy (NCBI): domain Eukaryota; kingdom Metazoa; phylum Chordata; class Aves; order Coraciiformes; family Coraciidae; genus Coracias; species Coracias cyanogaster. The sequence continues at coordinate 389 of JAVSBS010026279.1, read as the reverse complement.
TAAAGCAACATGAAACTCCTCACCCAGGAGCCCAAAAAAATGTAGGGAGACCCTAAAAATGTAGCAGAAGCATTTCCGCACACTGATTTAAGTAGTCAAGTTTGTGCAGAAGTGATTCCACTAGATTCATAGGGTACCTTTTTGAGGCAACAGAAACTTGTCACTTCGTGAGCTTTCTGACATTTTCCAGCTCTTCTATAGGTTTCCATTTCTGATGGATTGTTAACAGCTGGAAGAAATTAAAAGGAAAATAGGAAAGAAATTATCAAAAAACTCTGTGAGCATTTACTCCACTCCCACCACCCCATATCATACATCAATTTGCCAGTGAAGAATGTCTAGTAGCTTGACGTCTTCTGTTCAGACGTAAGCAAAAATAGCAACTGATG